>PVIR01020383.1:0-31074 GCA_004026965.1 Petromus typicus
ACTTTTTCCCATATTGTTGGTTTGCTTTTTGCTCTGTTGGTGGTTTCTTTTGTTGTGAAGCTTTTTAATTGGATGAGATCCCATTTGTTGATTTCTTCTGCAAGTTCTCATGCTGTAGAGGTTTTTTTTCATGAAGTCTTTCCCTAGGCCAATGTCTTCAAGAGTTTTACTTACCCTGTTTTGCAGCAGGTTTAGTGTTTCTGTTTTGTTTTGTTTTCTTTTGTTTTTGAGACAGGGTTTTGCTTTGTAGTTCAGGCTGGCCCTGAGCTCAGCCTCAAACTCACATCACAGCAATCCTCCTGCCTCTGCCTCCCAAGTGCTGGGATTACAGGCATGAGCCACCACGCCCGGCACTGTATGTAGTACTGATTGCTGGTGGATGTGAGTCTCCACACCCAGTATGGTATGTGGTTACCGGGGAATCGAACCCGGGTCCTTGCTCTTGGATGACAGGCACCAGAACCATTGAGCTAAATTCCCCAGCCCTCGTGTTTCTGTTTTGATGTTTAGGTCTCTAATCCACTTTGATTTTAGCTTGGTAAACAGTGAAAAAGATAGTCTAGCTTTAGTCCTTGACAAGTAAAGCCCAGTTTTTCCAGGATTATTTTTTAAAGAGGCTATCTTTCCTTCTTTGAGGGTTTTTAGCTCCTTTGTCAAACAGGAGGTGACTCTGTATTTGGAGTTGTTTCTGGATATTCTAATCTACTCCACTGATCTTCAGGTCTGTTACTTTGCCATTACCAGGCTTTGTAGTATAGTTTCAAGTTGGGGATCGTAATAATCCTCACCATGTCCTTGTTGATTAGAATTACTTTCATTATTCTAGGTCTTTTGTGGTGCCAGATGAATTTTTGAATATTTTTCTCTGTGAAAATTCTGTGAAATATGCTGTTGGGAATTCAACTGGGATTATGTTGAGTCTAATATAGTATCCATGTTTTTTGCAGCTTAGTTTATGATAGCTAAATCATGGAAACAACCAAAATGTCCACCAACTAGAGACTGGTCAAAGAAGATGTAGTTCTTTTATAGAATGGAGTATTACTATGCCATAAAAATGACTAGATTGAGTCATTTATACTCAAATGGATGTACCTTCAAGATATCCTCATAAGTGAAATAAATAGATCACAGATGTGTAAATATCATATCTTTTCTTTGTTATGAGAAAATAAAGATGTAAATGTGTTCTAGTATGTATAGTTGATATCATGAAATAGAAAATATTTACAAGGAAATAGGGTGTAGGGGTAACTAATGAGAGGGAAATAATGTGATGTTATTTAAAAAAGGAAACAAAGCTTATGTATATAGGAGGTAGGGGTTGTAGGACGGGTAAGGAAATGGAAAAAATGAGAATTAAGTTGTGTTATATACTGGTACAAATTCTTGATGCTGAATGTAATGATGGCTTGTATATATAATGTACCAATAAAGATTTGAATTTAAAGAAAAGGGCCTGGCTGGCTACCAATTTCTGGGACCTGCTCCTGTTAGAGGCTATTCTTATTCACCAATAAACTTTTCCTACTCTTAAAAAAATATGAAAGCAGCAAGTTTCTCTGCTAGTGAAATGTTCAGACATGTGAGAATTCTATTTTATTTTATTTTATTTTTTTTGAGACAGGGTCTTGCTGTGTAGTTCAGGCTGGCCTTGAGCTCAGCCTCAAACTCATATCATAGCAATCTTCCTGCCTCTGTCCTCCAAGTGCTGGGATTACAGGTGTGAGCCACCACACCCGGCACTGTGGAATGTGGTACTGATTGCTGCTGGGGTGAATCTGCACACCCAGTATTGTATGTGGTTACTGGGGAATTGAACCCGGGCCCTTGTGCTTGCAAGACAGGCACCAGAACCACTGAGTTAACTCCCCAGCCAAAGAATTCTTTTTTAATTATCTGTGCACAAATGACTTCTGCTGTTGAACAAGTTATATGTTAAGAAGTAAGAGTAGCATACAGAACCTGTGAAGTAGGAGTCTCTCCTGGTGAAATCATGTGACACTGTTGTCTCTGCAAATATTACCACTCCTCCAGTGTGCTTTCTACACTCCACCTGCAGTACTGATGAAGACATTGACTAATGCTAATTGGTCAAGTGATTCTTTCTATTGTCCAGACCTTTTTCCATGTTGTGTGCTTTCTGATGAATATGAAAACTGACTCAAAAGCATAGACAGATTTTTTTTCCATTCCATATGTCCAAACTATTTAACATTTTTTGCTGTTTTACAAAAAATTCAAATCTTTATTAGTACATTATGGATACACATCATTGCATTCAACATTGAGAGTTTGTACCAGAATATGACATGACTTGATTCTTATTTTCCCCTTCCTCCACCCACCCTGCTCTCCTACCCCCCCATGGACATATGCGCTTTTTTTTTTTCTGTTTTTTATTACTATCACATTCTTTGTCTCACATTTTTTAATTGCTTTCCTGCTGGTCTTCAGAATGGAAGACCAAGTGGTTAGTCACTGCCAAATAATCTTCTCATCTTTGATAACTTCTGAGGCTGGAGATTAAGGTGTGGAAAACTTTTGGGAAAGTAACTATGACCCTTTAATTGCAAAATCCCAGTATGTCAGCACAGTTACCAAAGGCTTCACATGGACTTCTCACTAGAACTCGAGCAGGTTTTTGATAAGGTGGCTTAGAGCTGACTTCAGCCACATTGAGACTTTGCTATTGTGTTCTCTTAGAACAGCCCACTCCACTCTAGAGTGTACTTATTTACTTGCTTTAACTTGGTTCAAACTTTCTGCAAAATCTGCTTGTTACAGTTTGTGTCTAGATGTCCCCATAAAGCCTTGTGCAATCATAGGTGGGGCTTTTTCAGAGGTGCTGTATCTAGAATTGATTTGTGGTGCAATGCTACACTCAAGGGCTCTCAGACTGAGTGTGAGTGCTACCCATCTTAAGTAGCCTGGACAAGATATAGGGACAGAAAGAGCTGCAGTGGTACCTTGTTGCTTTGAAACTTTCTGCCCACCATGAAAATTTCCTCCTATGTAATGACACCCTGCCTTGAAACCAGCCAATTATGGACTGAAACTTCTACAAGACATGAACCAAATAAATCTTTCCTCCTTTAATTTTGGGTGTCAGCAATGAAAAAAGTAGCTAAAATATTCCTTCACTTCATACCTTTAATAAGCAGAAAAGTGCTACCATTTTCACTTATTTTGACCAATTCTTTGTTCGGGACAGAACAAACCTAGAAACCCCCTTACACAATCCAAAAGTTATGAATACTTTCACCCAAAATGAACAGTTTGTAATTCATCCCATTGATATTCTTTTGTTGTAATGTCTTCAAGGCCACTTATGAATGTGCATACAATATAGTTGTTCTCTATGTTCATTTCACATTAACTTCCTGAACTACCCATTATTAAACAAACTTCCTGTTCTTTCTTCCTCCTTAGGGTACTTATATGGAACTTTACTATGAGACATTCACAGATGTCATGGACCTTGACACTGGCCACAGTGGCCACTGGAGATTAGTTGAAAGGTAAAATCTCAACAGACTCTTAGAAGTCAAGAAAGACAGCCTGGGCCTTTGGCAAGCAGAATGTGGCATGAGTTATCTCAGGGCAGTGTTTCTACATGCTTCCTTCAGGTGGATTCACTAGCAGATAAAACCACCAAGACTTGCTCCCATACCATGACTTTAACTGATATAAATGAGTATGTACAACATCAATGACAAGAAAACTGCTTATCTTTTGTTCTTCAGTTGTAGGTGCACCTTGGAATGCTGCCATTGTTCTTGCTGTCTCCAAAGAAGGGATGGATGAAGTACTGGTGGTGTACTAAGGTGTCTCAGTGCACTGATGTTAGGATAAATGCCACACACAGTGATGCATGAAGGGCATAGCAGGGCACATGAATTAGCTGACCAGGGTGATAATAAGAAAGCAACACTTACTGCATAACACATGCCTGTGATCACAGCTTTCTGGGATAATGGGCAACTTAGTCAGACCTTGTCTCAAAATGAAAGAAAAAGAAAGAAAGGGGGAAAGAAAAGACTAAAGAAAGAAATGGAGAAAGGGTCACAGCAGTATGCACTGTGATAAACAAAAACAGTGAGGCCATAATTTCAGTGTTGCAGAGGTCACGAGGGAAGGAGTACACACTATCTCAGCATGTGCTGCTCCAAAAGCATGTGAATGTGGACAGCCTGCTTTAAGTTTGTGAGTCTTATAATCTTTAAGTGTTTGGAGAATGAGGATTTCTGTATTTTCCTAAAGCAAATAAGTAGAACAAATAAAAGAATAAAATGTAAAGTCCTTTATACCAATAATAGGAAAACAATCTGAGTCTTCCTTGAAGTACTATATATACAGGTGCTTTCCTTTAAAGTATCTTTTATGAAATTTAGAATTTCTTTATTTGCTTACAAATCTGGCATTAACTAAAGTAGAGGACTTGAATTCATTGCTAATCAGAGGCTGAAAATGAAATTGACCATTTGCATCTGAAAAGAAGATATACTAGTCGATAACAGAACACACTGTTTAACTGTAGGCTGCACGTACATTCTCTCTAATGTGAAATGCTGTTTCTCATTTAGTGAGTTAATGTGGTTTTGAAGAACTTTGCAGTTTCTGAAAAACCAAATACTTTTCAAGATTCTCATGGATCACGAGACCATGATACTATTCTTTTTAAAAATATAAAAATCATGACATTTTTCTTAAGTACCCTATAACTTAAATGTTTTGATACCTTCTAAAGATATCAAATTGTACACTTGCACTTCCAGTATATTGTAGAAGCTTATTTTCAATTTTTTTTTATAGAAACCTGTTCTGGAGTATCTTGCTAATGCTAATTGGCTACATCAATCTCTTCTAGAAAAAAAAAATTAAATTTTAGGCTTCAAGGAAAGCAAAAGATATACTTCATAAATACAAATGATCTTCCTAAAAGATAAGGTGGTGCCATGGTTCACAAACTTACTTTGTTCCATATGGGAAAGATGGCTGCTGTTATGTTCATCATCAGATGCAAAGCTCAGGCATGGAAACACCATTTTGTGTAACACTTTTGTTCATGAACTGAATTGTTTACAAACAGAGGTGCCCATGAACTGTATGTGCTTTGGTAATTCATGCAATAACCACCTCTATGGACCTTTCTTCTTCAGTTTGCACAGTCTAGACAAAATCAAATTTATATTATGTCCATTTTCTGCTTGAAACTGTTTAATGGTTTATAAATGTCCTTTAAGAAAATGTTTAAAGTTCTTGCTTTGGCCTCCAAAGCCTTCTAGGTTTTATTCCCTTCCTCACTTGCAGACTCCACTCATACCTGTCTCTTAGTCTGTATCTAAAGTCTAGCCACTATTTGTCAAGTCAGAAAGCTGGGCACAACCAAGTATTTATCAAAGGAAATGGTTGGATAAATAACTTGTCTGTACAATATGTACCTACACACATCACACACATTCATAAGTTATAGTTTATATCTAAGTGTACATATGTGGCTTGTAGGCAGGACTTTTGAAGGTAGACTGGATCAAAGGGATCAATAGATTATTTCACTCTAAAGGCCAAATTTGGGATCTGGTTAAAAAAGATGAACACATCTCTTCTACACCCGAATGATAGGGAGTACATCTCTGGGGATGTGACCTGGAAGAATATATCTCTCTCCACAGCTGCTCCCTTTATGCTAGTCCTTGTTTGTCAAGACATGAAGAGTGCTCTTTGTCCCTTTTACCATGACTTGACCCTGCAAGGAGAGAAAAACTTCTAAAATGTGAACCAAACTAGACTTTTCCTTTAGGTTGTGAACTTCTACTATTTTGTTTTAGTAACCGGAAATGAAGACAACAAAAAAACAACACACATGCATGCACAGGGGCCACACACACACACACACACACACAATAGTAACCTATTTGGTGCAGAGTGAAGAAAGGGCCAGTGCTGAAGAAAGAGGATAACTTGAACACTGCATGTGCATTGTTATATAAATTTGGTTTTTCAGCCATCTGTATAGTCCAGTAACTGTAGTGGTATTGTCATTCTGAAAAATATAACTTCTAAAGTTTAAAGTAGAAAATACACTAAATGAATCTTTGTATTTACTGGTGGCATAGCCTCACAGAATGGAAAGGATTGTTTAGACTTCCCGCTAGCTTCTAAGTGCTGGGATAGTTTGGCTTTTATTGTGCTAGATCCTTCTTGAAAACAGTTCATGTCCTGCAGGTGGGGGCCTCCTGGGTTAGCGTGGCCTACAGGTAACACACAAATACTTGTCATGCTACCGTCATTCTTATGGCAAGATGACTCCTGCTGAGTTTTTACTTTTCACCAACCTCCAATTAAGCATCAGACATAAGCTCCAGAGCTCTGTGACCTCCAGAAATCCTAGGTCAAGTCTTTCATGTGGCAGGTTTGAGCCTGCCCACCTGTTTTCTAAGAGGACAGAAGTTTCCTTTGGCCTATAGGCTTGGGTGCCAGTGTGACCCTCTGACAGTTCTCTCCAAAAACCTGTTTTCTCAGTCACACTGGAATCGTTGTCTTCTCTGGCCCTTATGCCTTGTGGTGGGTGGGTGGTGGGCTAAGGCAGCTGGTCCCAAGCTTTCTGGCACCAGGTACTAGCTGAGTGGATGATGGTTTCTGGTGGACTGGGCTGGGGTGGGGGTGAGGTGCGCTGAGTGAGTAATGCTTTCAGGTTTAGATTTTCATTGGGGCACACAGCTTTGATTTCTGAGGTACACAGTTCATGCCAAGCTGGATGCTCCCACGGGTTCTAACGCCCCAGCTGATCTGACAGGAGGAGCACCCCGGTTGGGAGGTAGTGATGGGAGATAGAGACTGAGGCAGCTCACCTCCCTAGTGAGGCCCGGTACCTGGAAAGGCAGGGACTTGTCTGTCACCAGGAGATCAGAGACCCCTGAGCTAAAGTATCTGACTGGTTTTGTCTCGTCTAGAAAGTTAAATGCAGCTTCTGATTTCTCTTGTAAAGGCAGAAGTAATTTCTTTATGTGTTTGTCTGAAAGTAAATGTTACATGTGCATAACTGGATGACGCTGGACAAATTTCTGTAAGTCACACCAGACTAGGTCATAGATTGCTGCCAAACTCCAGATGGCCAGTAGAAGATGACTCAGACACCATTAAGAATTAGTATCCAGGGCCGGGGAGTTAGCTCAGTGGTTCCGGCGCCTGTCTTGCAAGCGCAATGGCCCGAGTTCGATTCCCCGGTAACCACATAACAATACTGGGTGTGGAGACCCACACCCAGCAGCAACCAGTACCACATACCACAGTGCCGGGTGTGGTGGCTCACGCCTGTAATCCCAGCACTCGAGAGGCAGAGGCACGAGGACTGCTGTGATGTGAGTTGGAGGCTGAGCTCGGGGCCAGCCTGAACCACAAAGTGAGACCCTGTCTCAAAAAAAAAAAAAAAAAAAAAAAAAAAAGAATTAGTATCCAAAAACAAAAATATAAAACAAGTTGCAAAAAAAGAAGTAAAAAATTAAAGATGATTTTCACTGAGGTTTAGAAAATTATTAATGTTTTTGCTGCCACAGAGAAGAAAACTAATGATTTAAATTGTAGGACAAGTTTCCTGTTCCTTTAAAAATAATTTGTAGAGCCATTTTTCTTACATCAGAGGGCTATGCATTAGCATTACCTTGTTTTTTACATAATGAAATAAAACTGAAACATTTGAGAAAAATAAAATTAGTCTCTGATTTAAGTGTAACTATCAATGTGTAACAGGAAATAGGTTTTTAAACAATTTTAGCTAATTATTTTTAGCAAATATTATCTGAAAATAGTACAACAAAAATATAAAGGGAAAATTTTAAATCATAGCCAATACTCTACATATGTAAATATCTGAAGCAGTTGACCTTCAAATCTTATGCATGATGTTCTCCTGAAAATCAGTATTTGTCTTAACATCTTAAGACATCTTGATTTTCTTTTTTTTTTTTTTTTAATTTTTTGAGACGGGGTCTCACTTTGTGGTTCAGACTGGCCCTGAGCTCAGCCTCAAACTCACATCACAGCAATCTTCGTGCCTCTGCCTCCCAAGTACTGGGATTACAGGTGTGAGCCACCACGCCCGGCACTGCGGTATGTGGTACTGGTTGCTGCTGGGCGTGAGTCTCCATGCCCAGTATTGTTATGTGGTTACTGGGGAATCGAACCCAGGCCCTTGCACTTGCAAGACAGGCACCAGAACCACTGAGCTAACTCCCTGGCCCAAGACGGCTCTTGATTTTCTTCAAATACTCTCTTTCATATCACTAGCCTTGTTTGACAGTTTAGGATGATGCATAAGATAATTCAACTAGAAAAGATAAATGATTTTTGCATGTAAATTATCAGAAAAACATTCATACAAATAAAGCCACGATCCTCATGTAGAATAGTACCTAAGGTATTTGATACTGTAATAGTGATATGAATTCTTCATGCCACTTGATAAAAGACATGCACATTTTATCTACACTACAAAAGGATATCCTCAGGATTCGGAAGGAGCTTTTTTGTGGAGAATACCCTTTATAGGACTCCAAAAGGAAGTCAAATATGAATCACTAAAAGGTGTTGACTGAGAACTGCATTGTAAATACTGGGTATGAATGTGAGTAAATTAATTTAAGATAGATGATATATTTATTTTTTGGGGGGATAGATTGCGATTGACTTTCTTAAACCTTTTTCTCACCCTATGTAACCTGAATTCAGTTGATCAAATCAAACAGTAACAGACCTACTGTCATGAATCCCCCTCGAAATATTTCTGCTCACTTTAAGCACACTTATCCCATCATTCCTGACACTGTCTGAAGCAGCTCTGGAAGTCCTCCTCCTTGTCTTCAAAAATGTTAATCATCATTAAAAATGTTAAAATTGAGTCATTTGTACTCAAATGGATGTTCCTTCACGACATCCTCATAAGTGAAATAAATAGGTCACAGTTGTGTAAATATTGTATCTTTTATCAGTTATGAGAAAATGGAGATGTAAATGGGTTGTAGTATATATAGGTAATATCATGAAATAGAAAATATTTAAAAGGAAAGAGGGTGAAGGGGTAAATAATGCACAGAAAAAGAATGTGACAGTAATAAAGAAAAAAGGAAACAAAGCTTGTGTATACAGAGGGTAGGGGTTATAGGGTGGGTGGGAGAAGGGGAAAATGAGAAGCAAGCATGTCATATTCTGATACAAACAATGTTGAATCCAATGATGATGTGTATTCATAATGTACCAATAAAAATTTGAATTAAAAAATGTTAATCGCAGTGCTGAGCGACATCCAGAGAAAGGCAGGCTTGTTAGACCATGAGAGTCTGACCTGACTGGATCTGGCTCTTTCCCACATCACAACTACCTTAGGGATAGGGTTTTAACTTAGTGGTTCTGGCACCTGTCTTGCAAGTGCAAGGGCCTGGGTTTATTCCCCCGGTAACCATATAGGATACTGGGCATGGAAACTCATGCCCAGCAGCAATCAGTACTACATTCCACAGTGCCGGGTGTGGTGGCTCACACCTGTCATCCCAGCACTCAGAAGGCAGAGGCAGGAGGATTGCTGTGATGTGAGTTTGAGGCTGAGCTCAGGGCCAGCCTGAACCACAAAGTGAGGTCCTGTCTCCAAAAAACAAAACAAAACAAAACAAGCCTACCTTAAAAGGTAAATTTCTTTAAATGATTGGCGACTTTGAGGCAGCCAAGAAAACACCAGAGACACTCATAAAAAAGAACTGCCAGTAGTACTTCACACAGTGGCAGAATCAATGGGATAAATGTATTTGAAGAGAGGGAGAGTTTTTAAGGCAGATTAAATAGCAATATATCTTTTATTGTAGTAGAGGTTTTAAAGATTTAAATATACAACATATTTTTCTGTTATACTTCATAAAAGTGAGTTTAATAAATACTATCTATATAGTGAAATAACTATAACTGTATAACTATCTATAAATACCTATAATTTAAAAATTAAGCAGGTAAATTTTATAGCAGAGCCACCTAGTGAGGAGAAGTTGCCATGGAGATGAACAATTACTTATGTGCATATGTAAGATATTTATGAAGAAATACTTAAAATAGAAGTAATAATTATTAAGTTATAATGATTGCATGTATCCTGATTAAAAGTTAAATGAAAATTTTATAGACATAATTATTTGAGTATATACATATGTAAGTGAGTTGACTACTAATGTTTATGTGTGTATGCTTTTATTGCTAAGGAACAAAATTTCTCCTTGGATCATCAGAAAACACAAATCCTTAGTTATCCGAACCTCAATTGATCAACGTGTACATTTTCTGATATTTCAAAAGACCCCTGACCGCTGGAACAGCACTGGTCCCATATCTTGAAGTTCTGTGTTAGGGTTAAATTAAAGTGAAATTCTTAACACAAATTCTCCTTATGAAACAAATTACATTTTATAAATATACCGCTACATAAGTGGGTCAAGAAAAAATAACTTTATTTCATAAGTATACTTTGTGGCCTTTTAATATGATTGCATTTTTAAAGAATTTTTTTCTATCTGTTTTTAGGGGATAATAGGTTCCTGGATTTTTAGTACAAATGAAATTGTTTAAGAATAATTCAGTACGTTTTCTTTCATGTTTGCTCTGTAATTTAAACTATACGTTGTTGTACATACATATGTACCCAGATATGCATTCATATAAAATGTTCACGAATTCGCAGAAACTTATGTGTCACTAATATTTCACATAGAATTGATTTCTTTGAAGAGTTCATTATTGCTACCCATTATAGCTGTTACTAGCCTGTTATGCAAATGTTTTATATTAATCACTTATACACAATACTACTTACATATATATGTAGCATCACTTATATAAGTATCATTTATTGTTTTCAAATTCATTTTGGGGTGCTATATGCATGTGTTTTAGACTAAAATGTTGCTACTAGTCAGTTTTTGAAATGCAATATTTGGATTACTCTTTCAATAGAGATGGGTTTGTACAGACATTACTAGTTTTCTTGGTTGACTCTTTTCCACAAGGGACTCACTTGTTAGAGGCTAGAGACCCTGTCCTCCGATCATAGAATGACAGAGAAGAGGTAAGTAAATGCTAAGACAATAGCATTTTTGATCTTGACTATGTGCTGAAGCATACAAAGGTTCCACCAGCATCGTTTTGTATATGTGGGAATGAATTACTAATATGTACATTAGGAAACTTCACAATGTGGGTCTTTTGGCCTCCAATAGAGGTACAAATAAAGATGTGATGTGTATAGGTACTCTGCAAGGGAGTAGGTCACTTATTTTTATCTTTATCACAGTATATAGTCAGATTTATCTAGATTACTTTAAATGTTGTGGATTTAATTGTTTAATTGCTAGCAATACCATAGACATTTGAAGATTTTCTTAGGGAAGCACTTTGGATCCAGCTGTCAGAAGTTCCTGGAATGTTTAATTTCCTCACTCTAGGCACTTCTTCCAGAGCATAATCAGATTTTCTTCAACCCTCCAACCTCTGGCTGCCTGCAATTTTAATGCCAGGAACAGCTGTGGAGTCCAGAAGGCGATCAGGATTCTCCCACCCGGAAAGGGATTCTGGGAGCGGTGCAGCCGGGATTGGAGTGGGCCAACAGCACAGCTCTACAGCACAGTGTTCAGTAATGCATCAATGCTGAAGAATTTGACAAATCCCTTATCTGCTGAATCTATACTTAATAGACTAGTGGAAGAGGTTAAAATAGGGAGCATATTGCATAAAATTTCAGCATGGATAGAAATTAACACTCTTAGCCACAAAATAAAATTGATATCAAGAGTATATTTATTCAGACTAAAGTGTAGGAGTTTAGACCATATTTTCTTTACTATAGAAAGTAAATCTTCATTTCATGCTAAGTAGTCTTTGGGGAATGTCCCTTTATTTACATTTATATGGTGAAATGTTGCCATCGTGTGGCTGATTTGTCTATCACAACTTCCCATTTTCTCTGGGAAAGACTGTTTTTGCCTGTTTTTAGATAGCTTGAGTGTTTGGAACAGGTGTGATATCTATCCGTGTCATTCTTTAATCAAATAATAAATATTTAAGTAAGTTAACTAAAAATAGTTTTGAAAATAAGTTTACTGTTATTATTCTAACTGGATTTAATCTGTATGTTCAGGAACTCTTTGAAGACCTCTATTTTTTATGGGCAAATTATTTAAGTTACAAAAGCAAAAGTTGTTTTAAATGTTCTTTTTAAGAGCCTAGGACTCCAAAAAGTTGTTTAAATGTGTTCTGAGTGTCGCAGTAAATCTCTTTTTTTAATATACAATTTGGAAATTATTTTAATGCATACCTCATTTTAAACAATAGGGGGCATTGTGATGTCGTGTTTCGGTTTTTCTCTGAAGGAGTCATTTTGGTAAAACTTGGTTTTTCTTCTTGGTAAAAATAATCTCTAAATAAGGATATTTCCCTAATGCGTATTTGTTATATTTTGATAGAACTGGCTGTATATGTAAAACACATCATATAACCTTGGGAGATTTAATTTCTTAGGAGAAAAAAACATTTAATATCTACTTCAAAATATGTACATGTTCCTAATTTGACTAAAAATAATATATATATATTTAATTCTGCGATATTATTTACAAATTATAACCAACCTTGTCTCCTCAGTAAGCTGAATTTTTTCCCATTCCCAAGTATTTTTAAATCCATCTCAATCTTTTCATTACCATGAATAATAAATACTATGTTTTAGAGTTAAACTTTAAGATAAAAAATTACAAAATTATGTGCATGGTGTTATAAAAGTGTGAAATCTTCACATGGCCATGGCACAAATTTTTAAATTGAATGTGCTTTCATATTTACTTGAGTTGCTCAATATAGTATTGTTTCAAAATATGGTGCTGAATATTTTATATGAAATTTAAAATTCAGATAAATTATGGGATGAAACAACTTGGTAAGTTAAATATTTGAGTTAGAAACTGAAGGTTTTGGATGAGAATAGACAGTATTACAGTGAACCACATCTTTTTGGGAGTTCTTCCAGTTCCATAAGGAACTTCCAGTTAAGCCACCTCTTAATAAACATGGTCTCTCCTCCCCTTTGCAGCAGTGTAGCTATTGCTAGTGCATTCAAGTTTTACTGAAATGATTCTCATTCACCTATACCCACGGAGAAGTACTGCATTCCTAAACTAATTCTTCATATGAATTTAAATACTAAATAATAATATAAAGCCAACTTTTAATTTGTTTTCTCAGTCTCAGTTCGGATCATTTAGGGATTTGTGTAAAGTTGACCATCAAATGTAATTTAAGCATGTTTCCAGGTAATAAGATCTATATTTAGCAAGTAATTTTTTATATATATTTTCAAAAAATCAGGTTGGTAGCTTGAAGTTACCCTATTGGAGTAGTTGCATCACAGAAATTGGCAAATCACAAATCTGAGCAGTGTTTTCTTATTCTGGAATTGAGGAATATGCTCAATACTAGTTTATCAGTGTTTCTTACTTGGCAACACTACTGATATTTTCACTGGGAAAAATTTTCTTGTGCGAAGTCTTCCTACAAATTACAAGATGCTTTGTATTCCTGGAACCTGATCATTAAAGATCAATAGGAAACTCTCACTGCAAAATCCAGCAAAGTCTGGCCCACAGGTCCACAATTCTTCTAGGACAATAATGTCATCCACTCCTACAGAGATAACTACTCAGTATGTAGCTGTGGATAAATTCCAACTTTCAGGTTGGGTTAGACCTTGAATATTGAAATACTATGATGAGTTAGTTTTAGAAGATCAATGAAACAAATTAATAAAGAGATTTAAATTATGATCTGTATATTTTTAAGTTATTGGTTATGCTACTGGCCTATTTATTGATATGATCAGAATGTTTATCAAAGCTCAAAAATCAGCAAGCCAATTAAAAAGCTATGGTGTGTGTCTGCTATTTGCCAACAAGTAATATGAAGATTATGTGACCAAATTATTATGACCAAGTTATTGTGACCAAATCCAATAGAGGAGAGGATTTTAGCTTGAATTTTTGGAAAGAGCAACTCTCTTTTTTATAGCTTATCATTTGTAAGTTGAATGCCTATAATTGGTAGCAGTCATATTACTACTTCAATGACACTACCTATCTAAAAATGAAGCCAGTAAAATAATTCAGAGCTACGAGGTAAAGAGAAGTAGACTCATGAAGTCAGATTGATGTTTAGCTAATTTACTCACCTTGGGAAGTAGAGACTTCAGAGGCTCAGACATGGTTGGGTCAAGATATTCTTCTGCTTCCTTACTTTTTTGTTACAATCTCAACATTGTCCCCTTTCACCTTATTTTACATTGAGCATTTTCTATTTCACAATATATAACATACAATGCTAGGACTCATTTACATCTTCATTTTCTCATACCAGAGAAAAGATGCGATATGTATCTATCTGTGACCTATTTATTTCACTTATGAGGATATCCTCAAGAAATGTTGAGATTGTAACAAAAAAGTAAGGAAACAAATTTTATATATATGGGGGGGTGGTAGGGTGGGTGGGGCTATGGGAAAAAAATGAGAATTAAGTTGTGTCTTATACTGGTACAAATCCCCATTATGGAGTGCAATCATGATGTGTATATTTAATGTATCAATAAAGATAATTAAAAAAAAAAGATATTCTTCTGCTTATCCAGGCATGGTGCCATATGCTTGTCATCCCAGCTTCTCAGGGGGCTCAAGCAGGAAGAGTGCAAGTTCAAGCCCAGCCTTGTCAACTGAGCAAGAACCTGTCTCAAACTACAAAGTAAAAATTGCTAGGGAAGTACCCTCATGAGAGAGAATGTCTGGGGTCAACTGCCAGTACTTTAAAGCAAGAAAAGGAGGCAGGAAGCAAGGATAGAAAGCAGGGAAGGGGAGATTTCCCACTATTCAGATAAGTAAAACCTCTTTTTTTGTGGGGCACAGGGGCTATGACATTGACAAATGCACAAGGCATTTGAGGATTAAGACTAAGAGAGTGATGTTGAGAGTTAAGAATATAAAACTCTAAGGCATATCCCAAAGAAGCCTTGTTTGGGCTTGAATGCAAGTAAAACTATAAAAAGTCAATTTTTATCTAAAATTTATGAATTATACCTTATCAAAGTAACGAAAAATCGAAACAAAGCCTTTGTAAATAGGGAAGGGTGGAAATGAGGAAAGGTGAATGGGAAAAAACAAGAACCAAGATATATCATGTATGGGGCAAATTCCAATTGATGAATGTGATCATAATTTATACCTGAAATGCACCACTTACAATTAAAAATGTCTAATAGTTATTAATATTCATACAAATATTATTAAGCTAGTGATAAACCTTGAACAAGTCAATCTGAAGCAGTTTGGGACAGGTTGGCAGACATTTGTATTATATTGTATGGAGTAATGTGTAACAGAAGTCAGACAAATATTGATGGAAATTTATCTTGTCTGTTACTTTTTTAATTGAAATCTTTATTGATACATTTCATATACACATCATGATTGCACTCAACAATGAGAATTTGTACCAGTATATGACACAACTTAATTCTCATTTTTTCCCATAGCCCTACCCACCCTACCACCCTTACCCCCTATATACATAAACTTTGTTTCCTTTCTTTTTTGTTATAATCTCATTATTTTTCCTTTCATTCTATTTTGCTTTGAGTATTTTCTATTTCACAATATATAATATACAATTCTAGAACTCATTTACAATTTTATTTTCTCATATCAGGGAAAAGATGCAATATTTACCTATCTGAGGCCTATTTATTTCACTTGTGAGGATATCCTCAAGGTGTGTCCATTTAAGTATAAATTATTCCAACTTATCATTTTTTATCGCAGAGTAATACTCCATTCTGTGAAAGAACCACAGGTTTCTTATCCAGTCTCCAGTTAATGGACATTTGGGTTGTTTCCAAGATTTTGCTACCACAAACTGAGCTGCTATAAACATGGGTGCATATATGTCACTGTGATATGAGTCTTTTAATTCTTTTTTGTATACACCTAGCAGAGCGATGTTTGGGTCAAATGGGACCTCCAATCCTAGCCTTTTGAGGAATCTCCAAACTGATCTCCACAAGGGTTGTATAAGTCTACATTCCCACCAACAGTGGAGAAGGGTTCCTTCTCCACAGCCTCACCAACGTTTGTTGCTGGCTAATTCTGAAAGGGCAACCATTCTTTGTGGAGGGAGATGAAATCCAAGTGTTGTTTTCATCTGCATCTCTTGAATGACTGATGATGTTGAGCATTTGTCTTCATATGCTTCTTAGCTGGTCTTATTTCTTTTTCTGAAAAGTATCTGTTCATTTCAGATGCCCATTTTTGAATTGGGTCTTTAAATTTATTTGAGTTGTGCCCCTTACTTAGCATCCTGAACCACAGTTTTCCTCTGATACATAGGGGTAAAAAACATTTATCTTATTTTGCTGGTAGGGAATCATTTACTAAGGTGTGGGCATTGACACAGTGTCCAATACAGAGAGAATTTTAAGAATGCTGTAATGATTCAATCATATTTTAAAAGAAAGGTACTATTACATTCTGAGAAAAAACTTTAAAGACTTTGGTCATAAATCTACAGCACTCTTCTCAGAATACCGTATGAGTGCCTTATATCAAAAAAGCATCATTTGGAAATATATTTTTAGAGTTTATTACTTTTCCAGAGGAAGAATCTAAAACACTTCAGGTTTTTCAAAATGTTTGAAGTTATTTTGCTATCACATATACAAAGATTAATGCAGTGACTTGAATGAAAAGTTATCATGAAGAGAGAATCCCACTGAATGGAATACTGTTTTTAAACTTTTATATGCTGGTTTTAATTTTGTGCATTTTTCATTTATATGGAGAAGTCTGGGAAACAATCCACTTATAACTGAATATGGGAGTGAAAAACACAAGTTTTATAATCATGTGATACTGAATTTGTTTTGAAATTTACTCTTTTTTATTTGAGACAGAGTCCTGCTTTGTAGTTCAGGCTGGCCTTGAATCCACTGTGCAGTGCAGGCTGGCCTCAAACTCATGGTTGTGATCATTTTGCCTCAGCCTCCTGAGTGCTGGAATCACAGGTATACACCATCACACCCAGTCTGCCTTTCCGAATTATGTATTAAGTAGAAACTCCTCATAACCCAGTCAGCATTTCAAGGTGATTCATCCTCATTTTCTTATGTGATTCTTGAATAGTCTTTACTCAGCACTGGTGAGTAAATTCTAGTATGTAGTTAATAAAATTAGGAGCTGCATATGTATTTTAGGTTCTAAACTAGAAAAATACTGATAGTAGTTAAAACATATGCCATTGTTCCTAAAGATGGACTTATACAAACAGCCAACTACACAACTCTGCTCTTCTTACAGAAACTCACTTGTGGCTCAGCCCTATGTGAAACTCTTACCAAGTCACTTTGAATCAAAGGAAATTATCTATCTTTCCAGTTAGGTGCCTTTATATATATGTAAATGTTAGCTAGGTCTCAACTTTTCTATTTCTGATAATTCATAGCTTATTTCAAGTAATTTATGTCTCTATCAAACACCTATTCCTCATACTTTCATTTTTAAAGATTTATGAATCTCTAGATTATTAAAATGTATTTTTTAAATTATACAAGTAACACAGAAATAGATTGTGCTTTAGTATTTTGTCTTGTCTTCTTGTCTATGTAACATACTGAAAGTTTCTCAAAATGCTTAACTGTCCCTCTCTCCAATACTGAAAGGCAACAACAACATCCGTTACTATGAAGAAGATAGAAATCGAATTTTTCAATAAGAGTTAACTGGAGTAGGGCCAGCCTTTTAACTATGATATACATTTCTTACAGGACACAAAAACTGATGTTGAAAAAAATGAGTTGTCCATAATGTACTAGCTGTGTTCAAGTGAGACACAAGTGATTGAACAAGTAGAGAGAGTTCCGTGCTCTTGACACCAACAAAAACATTACCTAGTGGAAAAAAAAAAAAAAAAAAAAGAAAGCTAGGCCCTTCTAATTGTATAATAGTGGAAGGGTACTCGCATAATTACAGGGCTACAGTGACAGCTGCGTACAATGTCCGCTCTCGCGCTCTGCAGGCGGTAATTTACCCGAGCGCTTCCCATTCATTTGAATGGAAAACAGTAGGGGGTGGCCCTTCCAAGTCCTGTGTAATTGCAGACATTTTAAGCAACCATCACTGAAGATTTCTCGTTTTAATATTGTGTAAAAATATGGCTTTTTTTTTTAATACTGGACTTTCCTACCCAACAGAGCTTTTAAGTACTAAGCTTAAATTACAAGTCTCTTTACTTTTCGTCTGAAAATATGCCTTTATTGTTTTCATATTACAAGGCATACGTGAGGGGTAACAATCATCAAATCTCCTTGGAGATTTTGGCTAGTAACCATATTGGGTAATATGTTGGTTGTTTTCATTAATATTACAATTTTAATACATTGGCATCAAAAATAGATATCAAATATAATTTGAGCTTAATCGTGATGTTGTACAAGTGATGTTGGTATTCATTTTGTTTGAAACATTCTCCAAATGTTTTGGCATCTGTTTACTCACCTGGAAGCCCCTACGTGAGGACCGAGGAGGGGACTGGAGGCCTGACGAAGTGGATCCCACCCCACCGCGGCTGCGGGCTGCAGATCCCAAAGTCACACTTGCATTCTCCAGCACAAGACCTAGTCTGGAACCAGAGGCACATTTGACTTCGTTTGTTCACCATTATTGAAGACAAACAAATGAAATAACGGCTCTCTTACCTAATAAAGAGGGAATTCAAAACACCGAAGTTATAGGACGATGTATCAGGAAGAGCGTTTATTACTGTCATGTAACAATTTAGCTCACATTGCAGCTGCTTTATACAGACTATGCAGATTTTCAGAGCTGGAATTTGTTCAGCTTCTGGTCTCCCAGAACATGTTTCACAAAGGAACTCACACGAGGAACAGTACTGATGTGAGAAATATGTATTATGTATGTATATGTGAGGCACAGGACCCAAGGCCTGGGGATCCTCACCTGCGATGCCACTGGTGGGATGGTTGCTGGGTTTGGGGAATTTTAGGACATTTTCGTTCCCTGGCTGCTGGGGTGACTGGAAAGTGCTCACAGAACAAGGACAGAATTGCCTCATTACATGATTTCAACAACCAGCAAGGCTGCAGGTGGGGAGCAAAGTTTTTTTTTACACAAGACCTCACTTTGTGGTTCAGGCTGGCCCTGAGCTTAGTCTCAAATTCACATCACAGCAATCCTCCTGCCTCTGCCTGCCGAGTGCTGGGATTACAGGCCTGAGCCACCAAGCCCAGCACTATGGTATGTGGTACTGATTGCTGCTGGGCGTGAGTCTCCACGCCCAGTATCGTATGTGGTTACCAGGGATCGAAACCAGGCCCTTGAGCTTCCAATACAGGCGCCGGAACCACTGAGCTAACTCCCCGGCCCACAAGTTTTAATTCATCTTAATATCAGCACCAGGCAAGTTGTTAGACACTCAAGGAGGAGTCTTTGGGTTTAATGTCTTTTTTTAGCCAGAGAACTTTACAATGATTTAAATTTGTATCAATGTATATTTTACTTTAAATTTTGTCTATACATTTCATAAAGCAAGAGAAATAGGACAATTTCAAAACAGACAGCGTAGAGAGAAGAAAACTTTATAACCAGAGGATTTGGTTTGGCTAAGCAAGCAGAAACTAGACTGTCTGGTAGGCGTCTACTGTTACAGCTGACAAGAGATTCCAGAGAAATCAAAGTGAACCGATAAGAGTGAAATCCACTATTTTAACAGATGTGATGTCCTGTTAGGAATTAAATAGAAGAACACTTTGGAATGATCCAGGGTCATGTTTTCTTTGAGTCACAATCAGTTTTCTTTACATTCTTTTCATTTAGCTCTTGTCTCCTTGCCAGTGGGTGTGTTGTTTAATGGAAGAGATGAACAAAAGTTTGTGGAAGAATTTGAGTTGAGTGAGGAGAAACATTCAGTGATAATCAGGGTTTTTGCTTATTTTTATTTTTAATTTATAATTCATTCAGGTAATACTCTCCAAAAAAGACAGGCTATAAATAATGTTACACAATAAGAATGATTGGGCACATTTTTTAAGGAAACTGAATTGTACCACATGATATTGTTTAGATTTTGAAACTGAAAGTGAGGAATATATGGAAAATTTACATATGAGTTACAATTGTGATAGATAAGGTTCTTTTCTATGTTACTGGTGTGTTTTTAGTATATAAAGGTTATATTCATAATGGAGAGTGGATACTTGTACATGGCATTCCTTAATTCTTTTTAAAAATCACTCCCTTCTCCCCTCTTCCTCTCTCTGAGTCTTAGGCCCCTTGTAGGGACTTGTTGCATGAGCACAATACTTCACAATCCCATCTTTTAAATTAAATTAAATTTTATTTTAAGCTAAGGAAGTTAGTAGGTAGAGTTCAAGTCATCAGATACTTTTCAGTTCCTTAAAAATGTAGAGTTCATTGATATGAAGTTCTAAGGGATTTAACAGTGAAAGTACAAACATGGCTCATTTCTATTAGCCCTATTGTGAGTGATCATGTCAACACAGAAGAAAGCAAAACCAGAAGAATCACAAGTTTGAGCCCTACTTGGGAAGCTTACCAAGACCTTGTCTAAAAAACAATAAACAAAAACAAAATAAAAAGGACTGGAAAGTTAGAAGGCCTTGAATTCAGTCCCCAGTACCACAACAAAGAAAAAGAGAATTACAGTGAGTAAACTATTTGGCATTTATTCCTTTTATTCCTAATCTAATTCAGAGTTGAATGCCTTTTCGAATATCATGAAATTTTCCTTTATTCCTTCTAGTGTACCTTCCTGTATCTTTTATTTCTTTTTTTTATTTTCTTCTTTCAAAGGTTTGTCAATTCCTGACATACACAAGATAATACATAATTATTATGACATATATTCATATGTTTATGAAATGAACATACCTGTCACTTCAAATGTTTCCTAGTGTCCTTGTATAATTTCTCCCTCACAACTTTCCCAAATTTCATCTGTAAGGAATCACTCTGGTCTATGAAAATTTACCTATTTTGAAAAGTTAGCATTTTAGAGCCTGACGTTTAATTTTAATGTATTTAGTGTACAGGTAGGATTTCATTGTACAATAAATAGTGTAAACATAATTCTACCAAATATGTAAGGTAAAGGGAAAAATAAAATAAAAATACTCCTCCCATTTTATAATTCTGATGACTCATGGCCTATATTTAATTCTTCAACTAATCAGAAATGTCAAGTTTGGCACATTTCAAGTTCCAAATTAAATAAGGTTTTAGCCAAACCAAATTTATTAACACCACACTAAGGTATTTATCTGTAGACTATGTCAAAATGATTCAAACAACTAAGGAAAGTATTGATTTTGAAATTTTGGTGTAGAATTTGTTGTTATTAAATAAATATTAAAATGTTCCCATAGGTGGTTTAGAGTACCTGGTGTTTTTCAGCATTGTTCCTTTTTCTCTCCTTTTCATTTGTGGTGTGTGTATTTGTGCGGTGTGTGTGTTTGTGTGTGTGGGTATATGGCTTAGGAGGAGGTGTACCAAACCTTGTTTTCTCTTTTTTATTTGCAAGGTGTCTCACTAGACTGTTAAACTACCCAGGCTGGATTTGAACTTGTGGTCATCTTGCTTCCACCTCCCAGGAGGGTTGGGATCACAGGGCTGCATCACCACACATGGCTTACTGTGTGATGTGGGCTCAGTGTGAACACTGTGCATTCACTCCCAGTGTGTGCTGTAGTCATTGTGCTATGTGCTGCACGCTTCCAGAGAAAAGGGAAAAAGTAGAGCAGTTTCCATTTCAGGCATGGCAGTGTGGGAACAGGATTTATTTAGGCCTGTGGGTGCATGTGTTTCTGAAGACATTTAATCAAATTAGAAATAAAATTTCATTGCTTAACATACTCTGTGTTTATATCTATAAAATTAAAATAATAACTACATATTTGTATTAATGAGACAGTGTAAGATGTCTTAGCATACACAATGAGACACTTAGAATTCTGGGCGTTCTACTAAATATAAAACATTTATATTTAGAGCAGTTTTGAATAGAAATGTACAAATACCACCCACCCTAACGCTACTTGCCCTTTAGAAAATGGATATTGATTTCTTGAACTCTGGAAGCTGTAGCTTAGCTGGTGGGGGAAATCTCCAAGATCGGCAGGCTATTGAGTTAGCTGCCTGGAAGCAGTCGGGAGAGGGTCACTTCTGATTACAACTGACATCTAGGACTTTTGAAAATGAGTTTCTTCTCAGCCTGCCCATGTCCTCCTCTTTATTGTTTATAGAACTGTGAACCTGTTACTTAAAATAGCACAGGCACTACATTTACTTTCTGCTGACAATCAATGCAATTAAGAACAGTTAAAAGTTCAGGCCGCACTAATTTCCTCATGAAGTATTCTGGAAACTGAGAGAACTAAAATGATTAAAATAATGCCAATTTTGCATGGTCTGGTGACTGGTACGTGTCCCCCACGTAACTTCCATGGGAAGGTAAGAACAGGTTAGGCATCATGACATGGGAGTGTGTGACCTAATACTGAACAAGCTCATTGCTCTTGTCGAACTGAAAGAGAGTCCCTGACTGTTCCAAACAGTGATTTCCAGAGCACCGATTTCAGAATGAATTTTGGGGCATAAGCAGGTGACAGTTTATATGGGTTCTTACTCCTTGAGATCCTAATTACTCCCAGATTTATCTCTAAGCATCTGTTATAAAACCTGACTTTATCACTACAGTTTCATTTGTTTAGGATATTAGACTTCAAAAAAGATCAAAGTTTAAGATTTTTTACAGCAGTATTAATATTTCCAATAAAAAAGAAGCAAGGAAGTCACATTTGTTGAACAACTAGTATTGGATTCTTTATGTTTTTTGTTACATTTCTTGGTCTAATTTTGCAAAATATTAGCTTGATGCCTCTAAAGATTTTAATTACTCTGAAAGCAGCTTAAAGATATGGTGAGTAAATGTTAGCAGAGAATAGATAGGGAGAGAGAGACAGAGACAAAGAGAGAGAGGGAAACAGAGAGAGAGAGAGAGAAGAGAGAGAGACAGAGACAGAGAAAGACATAGAGAGAGAGAGAGAGAGAGAGAGAGACAGACAGACAGACAGACAGAGATAGAAAGAGAAAAGGCATATGTTGGGTGGGAATTAATTAGAAAAGTCCAAATCAAACTGAAGTGGCTTCCTGGCTTGTCCAAGGTGTAACTCCTCAGTTTGAGCACTTTGAGTTTCTGCGGGACAGTGACATAACATTTCTGTATCTCCAAAGTAAAGTCAGAGACTGTACAGTGCCAGACCCTGATGGGAGTGGGCCCTGGGAGGTGGGCTGCTCCAAGCCAGGGCCTCTGTGGAGGATATCGCTTTGCCTTACAGTGTGTGGGGATGGTCTCACTTCTTGTGTGTTTTATCCAGTGACTTCTATATGGAGATGAACTGAGCTCACAGAACAGCAAAGGAAGTATTTTGATAAGCTATTTCTGTTGAAATATTACATTGATTCCTATTTTTGCTTGAAGAATGTTTTCTTGACATTTGAAGCAGAATTTTGAGATGAAGAGAGAAGACAAATGTGGCCTCATGATCCTCTAAACAGGGATTTTTTCAGTAGAATTTTACAATACTTTCCAGTTACTTTTTTTTTTTTTTTAATGAATATAGACGGCACAGCTAGGCCAGTGCATTATTTTAGATTTTACTTCTTGTCGATTTTTAATTATAATATTACTGTTGGGTTGGTCTTGCTAGGAATATTTTACTATCTTAATTAGAATTGGAATCTTGTACAAGGCTAGAGGCATCTGACTCAGGATCAGAATGAAGGAAATCTGGATGCGGATACTGATGTCCATGCTCTGGGAGGGTTTCCTGTAGTGTGTGAGCTGCTGAGGTCTTTGCTGATGAGTGTAGACCAGGTGGCATGTTCGCCACATGGGGAGGCTCTGTTTACTCTCTCTGATTGATAGAGAGTTAAAATTATATTTTACACATCTTCTGGGAATGTGTCTTTCATTGAAGTTTTCCTTTAGAGGAAAAAATATTAAGACAGCAAGTCACTGGACTGAATAAAACATGCATGAAGATAATTTGTATCCCGTAGTGACATTTGTGGGAGTGCATGCTGAATTCATTCAAGTTTGGAAAAAAAGAAACAAGCTCTCTTTGGGATCCAGACCCTTTGGTGCTGGAGTTGTAGACTTGAATCCATAGGAAACTTCTAAAGTTCAGAAATAAAACTACAAACACTAAGTTGAAATTGAATTTTCTCCACTTAAAATTGTAGTAAATTTAACAAATAATACCTAAGAAAGAAAAACTTAAAAGCACTCATAATTTAAAAGTGACTATTTAAAAAACTTATGATAAATCTTAAAGTCCCTAAATTATTTTTACTTAATTTTTTTTATGTATGTACAATACTGAGAATTGAACCAGGACTTTGCACCAGGCTGTGTCTCCAGCTCCTTATCCTTTTGCATCATTTAGTTTTTAGATAGGATCTCACAAAGTAATTTTTACAGGCTGGGCTCAATCTCCTGTCCCAGTCTCCTAGGGTTGTGGCGCAATCAGCGGACACCAACATGCCCAACTGCTTTGATTCTTGAATTTAGACATTATTTGTATGTTTCCTTCTTTTCCCTCTGATCCTTTTTAAAAAAATGAAATTCACATATAAATTTGTGCACCAATTACTTATGTAGATACTAGGCTGAGCTGAAATAGTATGACTTAGTTAATCCTCACGATATTGGTGTGAGGTAAGGGAGATTTTCTTTTTGTCCTGCTGGCTAAAGAGTCATAACCATATTGTATTCACCTTTATGAATGGGCAAATGTTTGTGATTGTCTCATCTAAATTTATTATCTAGCCATCAACTAACTGTCACTACATTTGGCATCAGGTCAGCAAAAGTGCAGTGGTGTCTACACAGTCGGCCTTCCTTCTCAGCCTTCTCACTGTTAGGTGTGACCAGAGGAGTGAATTCTGCATGACAGACAGAGTGTGCCATTTCTGTGCCAAGGCTTTTCAGAGTGGATATGGCCAACTCTTCGCTGTCCCTCAAGAAGGTACAGAGTTTGCGATAAGGCTTTGGAGACATTGAAGCTACAGCAAGAAAGGATTTTTACTGAACTCACAGCAATTTCTCTCAGACACCCAAGAACTACATTAATAGAATGAATCCACAGGCTTGAAACATACTACCATCGTGTTTGAAATATATTATTTTATATTTGTATCTGGTATGATATGAATTTATGCCTAGTGTCACCTTTTTCTTTAACATATTCTCTTAGTAGCAAGTCACTCTCTTCTTACTAGTGTAACTTATGACCTATAGGTATTTATTTGCTGTAATAGTAGATATTAAGATGTTTATCACATTGGTTTCCTCCCACCAACCTTTACTCACACTGTTTATTAAATAGAGACAATTTTGTATTTATCAACATGTTGTAAAAAGAGACCAATAATTACTCTTTCTTTTAAAAACATTTTTTAAAGAAAAAAGAAAGATTGTGTATATAGGGGGCAGGGGAGATGCAGGGTGGGGCAAAGGGAAAAAAATGAGAGTCAAGTCATGTTATATTCTGGTACAAACTCTTAATGTTGAATGTGATTATCATGTATATTCATAATGTACCAATAAAGATAATTTTAAAAAATAAAAAAAATTTTAAAATTGGGTTTATTGGTAAGCTTGAGGTATATATTATGATCATGATGTTCACTCTTGAGAGTCTGTACCTGTACATGATGTATCTTGATTCTCATTTTTCCCATTCCCTTGCCCTCCCAACAACCTCCTCAACCTCCATAAGTGTCGTTTCCATATTTTCCTTTAGTTACTACTTCTTAAAATTTTAATTAAAATCGTAAAATTGCTATTAGTCTTTTCAGGGACATAATTAAAAATGCCAAATGAAGACTAAGACTAAAAAATACATATAAAAATACTAACTATGTAGTTAATCTATTATTTAAACATTTAGGCAAGATGTAAGGAATTTAACAAGCTTCAAAGGTGTGGAAACCACGTAGCACATAAGTGACGCTTAGCTACACACACTTGACAAAACCATTTCATTTCCACAGGACTTGCTGGTAAATACATGAAGACAACTGACAATTCCTCTGCATCAAGAAATTGGCTACGATTCTCTCCACATATTAATTAATTTCCATAATGTTATGAAATAATAGCTGGTTCATTTCATTTTAAAGAACAATGTTACCATGACCTGACCAGTGTCACTCAGCGAACTTTTAAGAAAGTTTAATTTTGAACTGTAAATCCGGCTCTAGGAAAGCGATTCCTCAGTTTCCTAGAGACTCTCAAACTAAAGAGTACAAGAGAATCATTTCAAGAGACTGTGGACATACAGATCTAGGCCGCACGCCAGAGCTTCTGATGATGGTGCTTGAGAAATTGGTGTCTCGGTGTCCTAGTCCTGCTGGACAGCACATGGTGAAACAACTGCAGTATTAATTGCTGTTTTTTTTTCCCCTCTGGGATTCTAATCATGTACAAATTCCTTCAGAAATGTGTTCTTTCACGTTAATGCAGTCACATCATCAGCCAGTGTTCCAGCATTCAAACTTCACATTTCAGAAATAGAGCTTCAGTTCAATTAAAATGAATTTTTTTTTGTCAAAGATCCAGAAATGATGTGATAATTCATTTTCAATCAATTATCAGATTGCTATTATTTGATTCACACACTGGCACTTTCATATTTCATGGTCCTCTTTGTAACATTTTAATTCCCAGTTTATATGTTAATTTGCGTGGTCAGATTTTAATATTTTCTAGCTTTTTTCTATTCTTCAGTTTAATTTCCTCAGACATAAGCAAATGATTGTTTTCTGTCACTACTAATTCTGCACAGGAATTTGATTAGAAGTTCTACCTGTAATGCCTGAATTATAATTCGGGGGTATATTTAATTTTTCCTGACTATCACTTAAAAAATAAAAGAAATATATTTGGACAGGATAGAAGAAGCCTGAAATATGGAGACAGCAATCAGAATACTTTGAGATAACATAAAAATATAAATTGAGAGCAAAATCTATGGACAATAAGTTGTAAAATTCTAAAAATAAAATGTAAATTTAAGTATTTAATTTTTTCTGAGCTGGGCATGTCTGGTAATCTAGAGCACAGTGATTCCATATATTCAGTAGCTATAAAGCTGTAACCTATCTTAGAGTTTTTCTTTTTTTTTTTTTTTTACATAGACTCCATTACAAGTTTTTGTTAATTGGTGAGATACTTTGATTCATATAGCCTCAAAAGGTAAAAAAGTGAATGATACAAATGAAAAAATGGGGAAAATAAAGCATCTTGTTTTTATTGATGCTAAGTTTTCTTTCCTGTCTGGAAGATCCAGAAGGAATATTTCTCTCATATTATTTGCTTTTTAAAGCATTTGGGAATTAGGGATCGTAATCACGGACAGAGATTCTGAAATACAAGAAGGATGTATGTTGAAATGGAATGGTCAAATAAGGAAAAAGAATTAAAAAGTAAAATACATGATGAGAGCATATCCTAATTAAAACCACTTTTCTGTCTTTGAGAAACCCCAAAATGCTTGTAGATGAAAGCAGGGTGCTTGTTTTATTAGTTGCCTAACCAATCAATACCATCCTGGAAGCAACAACTGTGTAAACACGGAGCCTCCAGCGAACGCTTTGTAGAGCCACCTGCACTCTGATCTAAAGGAACCAGAGTGACATTTGAAACATTCTCATGAGAAGTTTTCCACTTTCTCAGGACACAGCATTCCACATTGTCCATGAGATGACTGCAACATGTTCAGCAGCACTTCTGTTATTCCAGCGCGGTCAGTACAATGACCTTGAACCACAGAAAACAGAATTCATTCTTGATTTTGAGCAAATCAATTTCTGACATAACACAATCACTATTTCAAAAGAACGCCAAAGCAATTACAATGTATTCCTGATAATTATTATTGACTGTGTCCCTGGTCAATGTTATTGTTTTCTTCCAAATTAGAGTATTGGCTAACAAAGTTGTATTCTGTTGTAAAGTTTATCTTTTTGTGTATAAGCAGAGTCATGAAAATAGTCGTGTCTATGTAAACTCATCAAAATCTGCTTGAAATAATTAGTCAAAATTGGAAATAGAATTTACTCTTTGCAAAAAAAAGGTGTTTTCTATTTTTTAGTGCCAACTAGCTTAGCCTGATTAGAATTTAAGTTGGCCCTGATTTATGAAAAGTCTTAAAATAAAAATACCTATGAACTATGGAACACTGTATACTAATTTTTGCTAAATGTTTATATATTGACTTAGATAATGTTCTTCATTGAAATGTGGAGTAAGTACAGCCACAATTCCATGACAAAAACTAAAAATCAGAATTTTGCAACTTTTACCAAACAACAGATGTCTCAGTGTGAACTTGAACCCAATTTTAATTCCAAAGCTTGAGTTCAAAGACAGTTTTTTCCATCACACTTTTTTTCAATTTTGTATACAAACAATTGTGTAGATTATCTGTTTAATGAATTTTTGTGTTTTTGAGCTGTATTATGGGCTGGTAATGTTTACCTATAGAAATAAAATAACTTCCTGGTCATTAATTAAAACAAAATTCACAAGTGAATTATGATAATTCAAAAATCTAGGTTTTTATCTATATACAGACTTTCATATGAAACCTCTAAAATTTTATCAAACATAAAATAAATTACTCAATTACTTTAAAATTGTTTTTGTAATTTAAGTGTAGTTTTGAATGAGCTTTAATGGAGTGGTTAAACTTTAAATTAATAATTAAGTATTTGAACTTACTGGGTGGAGAGAGTGATTCAATGATCTTTTAATAATGACTAAAATACGATAAAGTTTACAATAGTGTGAGAAAATATAGAAAAAGAATGGTGACTACACTTGATCTCTGCCAAAAGGCTGAGAAGAGATGGGAATGGAGAGGACAGGAGGTTTTGGAAAAGGAATTCTGCCAGAACCTAACCTAGCTCACTGTACATTCTCTGAAACATGGAAATCAACACACATTCTCATTCCTAATATCCTCTAGCAGTGTGAGACCAGGAAGAACAGCTATTTTTAACTATCCTAAAAGAGTAGGAATCATGTATCATTTATATATGTATTATATATTATATGACATATGTATTATGTACATATGTATCATGTATATATATATATGTGTGTGCATGTGTATATATATATATGTACATATATATGTATATACATATATATGTATATATGTATATATATGTGAGAGTTTTGGGAGAATATCTTACATAAACACATTATATTTTCCTTTTCCATCCACCCCACCCCCCCAGCATTCTTTACCTTTGTCCATGACCAGAGTTTCTTTAACTAGAGGCAAATATTTTTTTTTCTATGGGAATAAAGCTCAAAAGGTAAATAAATGCTAAAATTATAGAGAAGGAAACATGTCACCTGATACTCATTTATTCTTGTGAGAAATTCTCATTTCTGGATTTAGTCTACTGAGAAGAAAATTTCAAGGAAAAGGACTAAAGTTGACTCACCTTAAAGAATGAGACAAGATAGAGACTCAGAAAAATGAATTTGTATAAACAAATCTTGCATTCTGTGATTCACAATGGTCCCGAGAATTTTCACGTTTACATACACACCAGCTGTATGCATTTTTGGTAAGCATTAAAATAGATTAAGCACTACTAGGCTGCTTCTGGGTTTCATGAACAGAGCTAAGCTCATCCCACTCACTTATGAAGTCCTGTGCTGCTTTTCAATCCCCTTTGAAAAAAAAAAAAGCACATTATGTTTAAAGGAAAATTTATTCCTACAGGATATACTGGACAAAAACAACCTTCAGATTCAGGTTGACCACTAAATCCAAACTAAGGTGAGTAAAAGTGAATACACCTTCAGACATATGCAAGTAAGCTCAAGGAAAATTAAAAAGGAGATTATTAAAAACTGTTAGAGAAAAGAAAAATTCCCCACAAAGCCAACACAATTAGAATGATGAATGATTCATCACTGGTAACTTTGTGAACCAAGAGACAGAGCAATAATATCTTTGAAGAAATGAGGAAAAAAATAACTATCAACCTGGATTTCCAATAAATGTATCTCTCAAGAATAAGAAAAAAAACCCCATGATATTCACAGAAAAACAAGCCCTTCAGTGTTTACTACCTGCTCTTGTTCTGGATTATAAAAGAAAACTTTTAGTTTTTTCACACTTAATACAATATTGTATTAAGGTCTATCATACATTTATGACACTTATTAGATTGAGATAAAGTTTCTATTTGGTTTTAAGTCTTAATAATGAACAGATGTTGGGTTTTCTTCAAAGTTTTTGACTATGTCTATTAAAATGACTGTATTTTTGTCCTTACTACTGTTCATGTGATATACCACACTTGTGGTTTTATAAATGTTGACTCATACTTGCATCCTTGGGATGAAGAGTATTGGTCAAGATGGTGACATTTTTAAATGATCTGATGCATTCTGTTTGCCAATATTTTCCTGAGAACTTTTCCATCTGTAGTTTTCTTCCTAAACTTGAGTCTTTGGTTTTAGAATAAAGGTAATTCTAGCCTCCAGGACTCATCTGAGAGTAGCATTTTCCTTTTAATTTCATGAAAATGTTGAGAAACATTGACATTAGATCTTTCTTGAAATTTTTGTAGACCACTGCTGAATCCACTGAGTCCTGGCCTACTTTTTGTCTTTTTAGTAGATAGGGGTTTTTTTTTTTAATTATTATTATCTTTATTGGTACATTAAATATACACATCATGATTGCACTCCATAATGGGGATTTGTACCAGTATAAGACACAACTTAATTCTCATTTTTTCCCATAGCCCCACCCACCCTACCACCCCCCCATATATATAAAATTTGTTTCCTTACTTTTTTGTTACAATCTCAACATTGTCCCCT
>PVIR01020384.1:0-11693 GCA_004026965.1 Petromus typicus
AACATAGTTTCAATTCTGAAGTATCTGTCCTTTACTTTGATTATGTAATAGAAGGGGAGTAAGAGGAAGTAGTGTGAGGGAGAATAATGAGGGGATGGATATGATCAAAGTATGTTATGTGCATATACAAGTAGAACATGGAGACTTAGTATTTTTTAATTAATATGCACCACTAAAAAATAAGTTTTTTAAGAAAAGCATTCATCTTTTCTCCCACCCATCCCAGAACTTTGAGTTTTTCCACTTCCTTTTGGTGGCCTGTTTCCCAGATTTCCCAGTTCAGTAGCCTTTGAGTGTTACTGGACGCGTCTCTCCCCATTCGTTCCTGAATTAAATAAGCTTCCAACCAATCAGTTGTTGCATAGACCAAGAATGCCATCCCAACCCCCCCCATTAATGCCAACCTAGACTGATGCCACCTTCCTCAGAGGAATTCCAAGTGTTCCCCCTCACAGACCTGGAAGGGACTGCTCACCCTTTCACTGCCTCCTTCCCTGACTCACGGTGCTGGGAAGGGAGGAAAACCACTGGGCAAGTGCTTCCTACCACTTCAGAGTAGCAGGAACCGGGGCTTCCCACAGGGCCCAGCCAGCGCAGGCAGAGAGCGTCTGCATTCCAAGGCCGGAGCTGTCACCACCCTTGCAATCCCTTTGAAGCTAGGCCCAGGCCCTGCCAACAAACACCAAGCCCTCGGGCTCTTCCATTTGCCCTGGGAGGGGCTGTTTCCTGCCTGCCTTTCACAACCTCTCACAGGAGAGAAGCCACTTTGTCAGATTTTTCCTTAAGACACCAAAATTCTAAAGCCTCAACTGAAATCAGCTTTACGTGAGATAACACATCAGCCAGGTCAGGCCCTTTCACTCCTGAAAGATAATCCCACCAATCTGGGAACAATATACTCAATTTTTTAAACCAGTAAAGAGTTCTCTTTCTCTGAATTAGCTTGAATTCATATTCGTGGCTCCTCAAATAATTTCCGACCTTTCCCCCACCTTACTGTCTTTCTATGAATTTTCCCAGGTTGTTGATTTCTCTTAAAATATGTTTAGGAGGGAACATGGGCTCCTAGTGGAATTTAAAGTGTGTTTTTTGAGACCTCCCGTTCCCATGTTTTCCCACATTGACCTAGGCTGAACTCTACTTTTTTATCACATGAACCACCTCAGGTCAAGATCATCTACTCTGAATGAAATGAACTGGGTAAGAAGATTGTTTATTGTGTTTGTGTTTGTGTTTTTGTTTTCTAAGAAAATCAGGGCACATTAGAACTGTTGAGTCTACAGAAATTGTCATGTAGATTGAACAGCACTAGTTTTTGAAATGAAAAATGATCCAAAATCAGAAAATTTTGAAGACTACCACAGGAAAATTCCTCCACTGACCTCATGTGATAGGTCACAGTCAAAACACAGATGCACTAAAAATATTATATAAAGTTATCTTCAGGCCATGTAGACATAGTATACATGAAACTAACTTCATGTTTAATCTCACATTCTAAGGTATCTCTTACATATGGATAAATTTTACAAAGTCCCCCAAATTAGAACTGCCAAACATGTTTTGTCCCAAGCATTTTGGTTAAAGAATACTCAGCTTGTACATCTTTTCAACTTACGAGTTATGGCCCATTTATGTGCCATGAAATCACTCCATGGACCACAGTGCAGACAGGATATCTGTGCTCCACTTCCTCATTTCATATATGATATTCTGATCTCCATTGTGACGATACCAAGAAGTGAGGCCTTGGGAGGTGATTAGATCATGAGCATGAGATCCCGTGAATGGAATTAGTGCTTGTATAAAGGAAGAGACACCAGAGAGAGCCCCCGTCCTTTCCGCCAGGTAAGGACATAGCGAGAAAAAGTGACACCTTTCAGCCATGAGTGGCGGACTCACTTGTCATTCCAACACTCTGAGAAGTTGAGGCAGGAGGATCACAACTTCTAACCTATCCTGAGCAACTTAACCTCAAAAGAAGAGACTTTACCTCAAAAGAAGAAAAAGAGGAGGGGCCTCGGAATGCAGCTCAGTGCCAAGGCCCCAGGTTGAATCTCCAATACTACGAAATAAGCAAACAAATAAAAAAGGGGCATCTCTGAAACTGGAAACAGTCCTCACCAGATACCAAATTGTCAGTACTTTGACTTTGGACTTCAAATCTGAGATAAATAAATGTCCAGCCTCCAGAACTATGAGAAATAAATGTCATTTTTTAAGATATCTAATGTGCTGTTTTTTGTCACAGCAGCCTATAGAGACTAAAACAGTCACCACCAGCTCTTAAAAAAATAAAAACAAATGAATAAAATAGAATGGAAAGTATTAGAGTGCGTTGCATATGTATACAAAAGGCAAGACTTATTTCATTAAATTTTTATTTCAGATATATATACAAGTATTTACACTCACAGTTATGTGTATTTATAGATTACAGACATAATTGTGCCCCCCCCCAAAAAATTAAAGGCCATCAGCCTACTCCAATCAGGTAAATAGTAACATGCTATAACGAGTAAGCATTTGTTTCAGATTTATAATCAGAAAACCCCCAATTCCCAGTCTTAGATCTTAGGAATCTTTGACGGCCCAGAAGTTATTTAGCTTTGTTGAAACTTAGTTCATTTTCTCATCTCTAACATGGGGGAGCAAGAGGACTTTCCTCCCGGAGTTAGCACAGACAAATACAAGAGGCTTCACTCCCTCTACCGAGCATGAGGTCACATGGTACATCCTTTACTCCCATTTCTTACCCGTGACCACCCTTGACGCTGCCGTCCATCAGATAAGGAAACGGAGGCAGGAGGCAGCGTAGTCCATACAAATGTACTTAGACGTGCCGCCCACTGGCGCTAAGTACCCTGCATCTCTGTACAAATGAGATGACACATTTGAGACACTTACACAAGTAAGCACCCAATAGGCACACAGAGGGTCCTTTACAGTTTCACACTGCTCAAAGACAGGGTGTCCGCCAGATGAGGAGTTCGTGCTGGAACAGACATCGCTGCCCTGCTTCCCTCACCCGGAACTTTGTGCCTGCTCAGCTTATGGAGCACAGATATGTTCTACCACCTCCGGGAGACACCTGAAACCATGGATGATAGGAGGAGGAGGGAAAAATATATAGATATAGATAAAATTATATTTATAATATATATAATGTTTTTCCTATGCATATATACCTGTGATAAAATTTAGTTTATAAGTTAATAAAATATAATAATTACAACAACAGAATGTAGTAAAATTACCAACAGCAGCATCACTTTTGCCGTGGGCGGTTATGAAGTGAGGTTACAGTTACCTGAACAGGACAGTCGCTCTAATAACCACACCGCCTAGTAAGTGACAAACGCACAGGAGAACACAGCCGCGCTGGACCAAAGGGCGAGTCACATCCCAGGATGGAGAGGGCTGGAGAGACACAAGGACGCGCAATTTCTCAGAACTCTGCGCGACTTAAAACCCACGAATCTTCTGAAAATTCCCTTTTGATGTTTCTGACATGCAGTTGACTCTGGGCAACTAAAACCACAGACAGAAAAACTGAAGTGGGGATGCGGACTGCACAGAACAGTGTGGGTGGTGAAGTTCCGGGACCCCCGGCTGGAGCTCCGCGCCTGCTGGGTTCGAGCACACGCTCCAAGCCCGCTCAGGAGGCAGTGCGGGCCGACATCGCGCTGACCCTCAGCCACCACGGCCATCGCTGCGCGGCCTGGAGCACACGTCCAGATCGCCTGGCCTCCAAAGCTCTTCTGACTGTGCCACTGAAGATCGCCCTGAGCTGTAGACTCTGTCCAGCGTCGTCCAAATGCACCAGCAGCCCTCGCTGGCTGCGCGTCACCTGCCCACTTGCCGAGCATGTCTTCCGTGACTCCGCAGAAGACACAGCAGTTTAATCAGGAGAAAGCCAAAGTTGGGTCTGTTTCCACTAAGACAACGCCTGGGAGGATCCTGTGCGCCTTTTCCAAGAGTCTGCTTCTGTTTCTCCCTCCCTGAAGTTCACGTTCTGAGGAAGAGCCAGCCAGAGAGAGAGGAAGCCGGAGGAGACAAGCGCTTGGCAGGCTCCACCTGGTGGTGCGCACGCCTCGGTGCACCTGCGTGGTGGCAGGGACGGGAAAGCAGAGAGCGAAGGCGCAGCTCTGATCAGCTAAGCGAGTCTTTTAAATTTTGGGTGTGTGTGTGTGGGGTGTGTGTGTGTGTGTCTGTGTGTGTAATCTGGCCTTGTTTATCTCTGAGATTAGATAAACAAATGTAACATTGCATCTATTTGATCAATGACCTGGAAAAAATTTAACGAGCTACAGGGGTAAAAGAAATCTTTAATACATGCTTTCGCTACCCACAGCTCTAAATCTGAAATGAAAATTCTTTTTACTTCCGCTCTGCACGGCTGTAGAAACTCTGTAGCAATTCCTTAAAGATGGTGGCTGAATCAACTTGCGTAAAATCTGATAAGATTCCCCCCTGAGCTCCCCTGTTGCTGTTTCTTTCCTCTGCTCTCTTGATCTCAGTTCCCCAGTGGAGACAAGAAAAGTCATGAATGGGCCATCTATTCGGGCTTTTTCTTGTTTAAGGCGTTGGAATGACACTTTTCCTTTTCCCAGAAAGATCTGGAAATCCAGGGGATCTATTTTTCAATTCTTAGGCTATCAGGGAGAGGAGATATTACAATTTTAAAGGAATTTTTTGTTTTCTTTTCTGGCTGTACTGAAGATCAGATTCACAGCCTCGCGCGTGGTAGCAAGTGTTCTACCACTATTTTTTTTAAAAACATTGCACTGTATTTTTGAGCAATTAAAGTAATAGTAACTTTTAGTTCATATTTTCCATTTCTAATACTCTCAATTCCTTTGGGTAAAATTTTTGACTCATGTTATATTCTAACTGAAAAACTTCCAGCAATGTTTCTGGTAGGGCAACCTTGGGGTTTATTGAGCAGGAGAGGGGACTGTCAGATAAAATGGCATGTGGTCGGTGCCTGAGGGGAAGGGATGCCTGGGGCTCTTGCCGGACTTCACCTCTGCTGGCTGTTCCTTCAGGGAGTAGATAGGAAGGGACACATGTCAATCACTTGTCCCCATAGTGAGCACTCTCTCAGGCAGGACACACCTAGGTGGGTCCTGGTCTCACCGTCTGCAGGATTCTCCGAAATTAACAGCCTGTGTGCTGCCTGAATTGATTACGGTACTACTCATGTAAAGATAAAATGGCTGACAACAGCACAAACAGTGGTAGCAACAGGTAAGACTATGATGCTGTAAATTTCTTACACAACATGTGAGTAGTATGCTGTTATCTGATGGTTGAACCAGGTGATTGGTCTGAAATTATTTGTGAACCCTGAAAGAAAGAAAAAAACAATCAGTAGTACTGCTGATGAACCCAGAGCCTCTGCCCGAGTGACACCCCAGCCCTTTTTATAGTTTAAAATGATTTTTTTTTAGATAGGATTTTTGTGGGAACAAGATCTATTTCAGCTCTTTAAAGTTTTCTCTTTTTTTGGTTTTTTGAGACAGGGTCTTGCTTTGTAGTTCAGGCTGGCCCAACTCACCTCCAACTTACCTCACAGCGCCCGGTACTGTGGTATGTGGTACTGGTTGCGTTGCAGTATTGTATATGGTTCCCGGGATCAAACCCAGGTCCTTGTGCTTGCAAGACAGGTGCCGGGATCACTGAGCCAAATCCCTGGCCCCTCTTTAAAGTTTTCTAAGATGAGGCCTTGGTTTCTTTTTTGATTTGGTGCTAAGGATTCAACCCAGGACCTTTGTACTGTTACATCCTGAAATTTTTTCTTTTCTTTTTAATTTTGAAACAAGATCTCATTAAATCACTAAGTTACCCAAGCTGAGTTTGAGCTTGTAATTTTCCTTTCCTAGCCACCCAGAGTACTAGGATTACAGATGTGGAATGCCATACCTGATTTTTCTTTATTAAAAAAAAAATAAAAAACAGTTTTTAAAGAGATATAAGTTACATCAATAAAAAAATAAAAATGAAGCTGTATATGGTGATGCACACCTGTGATCCCAACACCAAGCAAGACTGATGAGTGTCTCGAGTTCCAGGCCATGCTGGACTACAGAGGGAGTTCAAGAATTCCCTGAGCTACATAGAAATTCTGTCTCAAAAACAAATAACAAAAATTTTTTTAAAAATTGAAATAAAATAATGGAAACGCTCAGAGCAGGAATTTTTCTAAAGAGTATAGCAATAAGTACACCAAATGGAAAAAAAGAAAGCAAAGCAGTAACTGTTAAATTTTAATTCAATCTTATTACAGTCACTTTAAACTTAACTAACCTAAATAATCTGATTTTTTAAAAACAAAATCATTGTACTATACAAAAAAATCAAGACCCAACTATATTTTATTTACAAAAAACCTACTTTAAACTCTAGGATAGAAATTGGAAATGAAATATAAAGAAATTTGTATTGTGCAAACACCAAGCATGAGAAAATGATTATGCTGATTTCAGCCAAAGTACACGGTGGAAGACTTAGCAAAAACAAGTGGGAAATTAACTAATGATGAAAGTATCAATTTTCCCAGAAATTTTTTAAGTAGAACAACAATCCTAAATGTGTATCTGCCTCACAACAAACCTTCAAAATAAAATAAATAAAATTTGAGAGTTTTGAAAAGAAAATGAGAAAAATCCATAATAAAGTCAAGGAAATCAAGATCTCTTTTTCAGTAACTAATAAAACAGACAGAAAAATGCTAGGCATGTAAGTGTCCTCAACAACTGACCCAGCTCAGCAACAACAGAATACATATTTTCCTAAATAGCATTTGAAACATTCACCAATAAATCCTGGCACATATATTTTTTAGAGCTAACAGAATTTAACTAAAAATCACTAAAGAAAGAAACTGGGAGATACTTCCAAATATTTAAAAATTTAAAAATTTGTTATTTAGATTAAATAACAAATAGGACCAGAGAAAGTCTTAAGCAAAATGGGAAAGTATTTTAAAATAAATGAAATAAAAAACATAATATGTCAAAATGTATGAAATGGACAAAAGCAGTGATTTCAGGAAATTTATAGCATTAACATCTTATATTAGAAAAGAGTAAAATTTCAACCTCAATTATCCAAAGTTTCTATCTTAAGAAATTAGAAAAAGTGCATTAAATCCAAATCAAGCACCTAGAAAGATACAGTAATAATGACAAAAGAAATCAATGAACTGGAAAATTGGGGAAAATATTGAAAACCAATGAAACCGAAAGCTGATTCTTTGAAAAACTTAATAAAATGGATAAACCTCTCAGTATGGAAAAAAAAATACAGAGAGGACACAATAACCATACTTGAAATGAAAGAAAGTCTTTACTCTTGGTTACCCGGAGATCAAAAGGACTATGGAAGAATGAATAAACAACTATACCCATAAAAGTAACAACTCGGATGAAACAGATCAAGACCTGGGAAAATAGAAACTGCCAAATCTCACTGCAGAAGAAACAGAGAACCTGAATAGAATCTCCCAACAGAGGCAAAGCCGTGGGCCCAAGTGGTCTCCTTGGTGAATTTTACTAATGTTTAGTAGGAAAAATTAATACCAAATCTACATTATTTCCTCCAGAAAATAAAAGAATAAAAAATGTACTCTACCATTTAAAATGTCGAGATTTACCTATATTTTTTAAAAAAGTAGTAAAGATACAATCAGAAGGGAGTTTTGCAAACCAAAATCAATTGTGATAATAAATACAAATTTCTTCAATTGGATTTAGCACTATATAAAAAGGAATATATATCAAATCAAGTGGGATTCATTCAGCTCAGGAAACCAAGGCAGATTCAACACTGGAAAATCAATTTTCTGGGTGTGGTGGTGCATGACTCTAATGCCAACACTCAGAAGGCTGAGGCAGAAGAATTTCAGCGAGTTCAAAACCAGCTGGGGTTACATAGTGAATTCAAGGGCAACCTGACCTGCATAAAGAGATCCTGTTTCAAAAACATAACATCAAAAAATCAATTAAAGTAACTCACTAAAGGCCTAATAAAGAAAAACTTTTTCATCATCTCAGTAGATTCTGAAAATAGCGTCTGACAAAACATAGCATTCATCCGTGACTTTCAAAAAAAAAAAAAAAACACCTTGCAGATTAGGAATAGAAAGGAATTTTCTTACTCTTACTACAGGCGTTTTTGTGTGTACAGAAAACTTACAACAATCCTAATGTCTTAGTTCACTCACTTTCCTCCTCACTGACGCACAATACCCAACACTCAGACCTTAAAGGAAAAGTTTATTTTGGCTAATGGTTTCAGTCCATGGTCAGCTGTCTCCGAATAGAAAAAGGAGAGCAGAGAGGCATGAAGGCGAAATCTTGGTAGCCCTGCCCACTTTGTCATGACTCCTCCCTCAACCAAAACCACGCAGTCAATCTATAGCCGCCCTGTACAACCGCCCGCCTCTCTGCAGGCTTCAACCAATCCGTGATCGACCCGACCATCTTCGTTACGCCCCCTTCCCTTTGCTTTATAAGTGTATGCGTTGCTTAATAAAAGCGGAAGTGTGCTCCTGGAACTCTCCCTGGAATCTGCAGTGTGACTTTATTTGCCTCATTCCTCCCGGTCCGAGTTTCCTTACCCTAAAAGGACTCGGACCTTACCCCAAAAGGACAACGACAGAGGTATGGCTGAGGAAAAGGGAAAAGGTGCTCAACCCAGCATCCAAGAAGCAAAGAGAGAAGTGGGGGGCTGAGGACAAGCACACACCCTTCCTGGTCTCGTTCCCAGGGATCCACTTCCAATCAGGACCCACTTCCTAAGAGGGCACGCATCAACAGATGGATCCACTGCAGAGTCAGCTCCCTCCGATGCAATCGCCTTCCAAACACAGGAGGCTTTGAGGAACATTTTAGATCTAAACTTTACCATCTTGAGAGAAATTTACTGTTTTCCTCTTAAGATGGGACCAAGAGCAGAATCTCTTCTCTCCTCATGCTAGTTCTGTATTATACAGTAACTCCTGGCCTTTGCATGATAAAGAAATAAAGTTTCTTTATCAAACAAAAGTACCAAAAAGAAAGGAAGAAATAAAATTGTCTCTCTACTCAGACAGCATGATTGTCTATTTAAAAAATCCCCAAGAATCTACAAAATCCTCTCAGAACGAAAGAAGCCTAATATTTTCATGGGACATAGGGCCAATACGTAAATCAGTATATTCCCACATAGAACTAAACAGTTGGAATTTGAACTTTAAAAAAAAAATCATTCATAATAGCATCCAAGAATTAAGTATTTAGATACAAATGTAGCAAAATATGTGCAGAGTTTTCATGTGAAAAGTGTAAAACACAAATGAAAAATTAAAACTAGCTATAGAAAGAGATATACCACATTTATGAACTGGAAAAATCAATACTGTTAGGATAGCCATTATCTTTATATAAGGTATATATTTGGTGCATCCAAACTAAAACTTCACCCATTTTTGGAGATATAAACTAATTCTAAAATTTATATGAGAAATTAAAAGAGTTAGAAAAGCTAAACAATTCTGAAAAACAACAAAATCAAAAGATTCATTTCAAAATCTATTATAAAGCTACAACTACTTAGATCATAGACCACTGGGTGGATACAAATAAAATAAAATAGAATAAAGAGGCCAGAAATAGACACATAATAATACAGTGAATTGATTTTTGGCAAAAGTACAAAGGAAATTCAGTGGAGAAAGTTTTATCTTCTCTAAAAGTAGTGTTGAAACAATTGAGCATCCATGTGCAAAAAAGGACCTTGACCCATATCTGCTATACCGACCTAATTCTAAATCTAAAACTTTAAAACATCTATAAGAAATGGACAAGAAAAATCTGTGAGACATTTGTTTTGAGTGGTAAAGTTTTTAGATGTTCTAAAAATGTGAATAAAGAAAATTTGATAAATTGGACTTTAAAACATTAAAATCAATGTTAACAGAAAATTAAGCCAAAAGTTAGAGAAAAATATTTTCCTACTCTATAAAACTATAGTCTAAATGATGTGTCCTCCAACATTAATGTTGAAATGGAGTCCCTAGTGTTTGGATGACTAAGTCATGAGGGCTCTACTTTCCTAGGATTAGCATCCTTATAAAATGGAGCAAAGTCAAAGGAAGTGCTTTCTTGCCCTTCTACCCTTTGCATGATGGGAGGACATAGCATCCATTCCCCCTGGAAGAGGCAATGTCAAGCCACCATCTTGAAAGCAGACATTGGGACCCCACCAGACACTAAAGTTGCCAGTGTCTGATCTTGAACTTCCAAAACCATAAAAAATAAATTTCTGCTATTTATAAATTAATCAGACTATGATATTTTGTTATATAATACAAATACTCTGAGGCAAATACATAAAGATCTTTCAACACTGATAAACTTTCTTTTCTCCTTTCAAAATAAGCAAAATATCTGAAAAGATATGCAACATGAACAATCACTAAGACAAATTACAAACACAAAAAAGTATCATTCCATACCTGAAATAGCTAAAACATAAACATTAACAATACCAAAATTGTCAAGGACACCAAGCAATCAAGTCTTTCACACTGGTGGGAATGCAAATCATTTAGCCATTGTGAAATATAATTTAGTAACACCTACAAAATTAAACATGTTTGCCATGTGACCCAGAGAAATCCCACTCTTAGGTAGTTTCTGGCATGAGTCAGAAACATATGTTCACCTAAAAACCTGCATGAAAATGTTTATAACAGGGTTATTCAAAACACACCCAAACTGAAAACAACACCCACGAGCTTTGGAAGGTGACAATTTATACAGTCTGGGGTACAACCACACAACTGCATACTTACTTAGCAACAAGAAGGGGAGAAAATATTGATTCATGCAGCAACTTACATGGATATATCCTAAGTACTTTTCACTAAATAGAAAAAAAAAAAAATAGATCCCAAAACTTTCGTTTTGCATGATTCCATTTATAGTGGCTATGTTAACACACTGTGACAAAATACCTAAGATACTCCTCTTTAAGGGGAAGCTCTATCGTGGCTCAGTCTCAGAGGTTTCACTCCACAGTTGGCTCGTTCCATTGCATTTGCGAGAGAGTGCCATGGTGGGTAACAGCACATTGCACCTCCTGGGGCTGGAGAGACGAGGGGGTGGGGGGTGCCAGGGTTCCACCATTTGTTTCAAGGCCACACCCCCAGTGATCCATCTTCCTTCCACTAGGCTCCACTTCTCAGCGATTCCACCCCCTCCCAAGAGCACCATCCAGAACATAGGCATGGTGGGAGGCAGTCATTTCCTAAGCAATGCAACGGTGCTCAGAAAAGACAAGACCATACAGACAGTAAGCACATCAGTGTTTTCCAGGGATTGAAAGTAGAAGCAGTTAACTCCCCAAAAATATTAAAGTAGACCATGAACACAACTTAGCAGACAATGATAGCTCAGGATGACGACCAGCCTGTAAAGTAGGCTTTTCCCACTTATAGGCCTCCTCTCACGGAAGTATTATGAAACTCTGCTCATGAAACAAACTTTAGAACATTTTAGAATGTTAAGCAGTAAAATTTGTTCGGAACACTTGCATCTAATTTGATTTTTCTCAGCCTCCTCCACATGGACTCCCCTAAGGGAAGACACTCTTTTTTTTTTTTTTTTTTTTTTTTTTTTAGGTTTTTGGAGACAGGGTCTCGCTTT
>PVIR01020384.1:11793-30704 GCA_004026965.1 Petromus typicus
CTCACATCACAATCCTCCTGCCTCTGCCTCCCGAGTGCTGGGATTACAGGCGTGAGCCACCACGCCCGGCACTGTGGTATGTGGTACTGGTTGCTGCTGAGTGTGGGTCTCCACACCCAGTATTGTTATGTGGTTACTGGGGAATCGAACCCGGGTCCTTGCGCTTGCGAGACAGGCGCCGGAACCACTGAGCTAACTCTCCAGCCCCAGGGAAGACACTCTTAAGCAGGGTGCCTCAGCGACTCAGGCTCTAGGCACAGGTGCAGCTCCGGCCCTTTACTGTCTATTTTATTAGGTGACTACTACCATGTCAATATGATCTGTTCCTTCCAAAACTCATCTTGAAATTTTCGATAGTGATGGTGGTAGACAATAGGCCTTTGAGGAGTGACCAGATCATTAGGAGGATTAATGCCTCTCTTAAAGGAGTAAACTCTCTCTCTTGTAGGACTGGATTAATTCTGAGAGGGTGGGTTGCTTTAAAGTGTTTTGATTTTCTGCACACATCTAGTTTTCCTTTTGCTTTCCACCAAACTAGGGGATAACACAAAGTTCTTGCCAGAAGCTAAAACCATCACCATGCTCTTGGATGTCCAGGGCCATCAGCCAAGATAAATCGCTATTCTTTATGTTACCCAATCTCAGGCATTTTTCTATAGAAAGAAAAACATACCAAGATAGTAACCATACTGTGGAACTGCAAAAACAAAACTCTCACTATCATACTAATTGCACTCTGAAATTGATTTATTCCATTTTCTTTGTTTCCAAAATAAAGCAGGTTAAACTCATCACTATTAATAGTCTTACTTTAATTTTATGAGAGTTATTTCAATATCTCTTTTTTTTATTTTTAGATAAGGCCTTTCTACGTAGTCAGGCTGGTCTTGATCTCACTATGTGATCTCACAGCGATACTCTTGCCTCAGTCTCCCAAGTGCTGAGATTAAAGATGTATACCACACTTGTACTTAATATCTTTTTAAATTTTTATTTTATTAGCACATATTTTCAGTACACAATTGCATTCAAAAGAATTAGTACATGTACACAACACATCTAAATTCTTTACGTCTCCTGCCCCATTTCTCTCTCCCTTCCCTCCCTCTCTTGCACATCCATCTCCATTTCCTATTATCTACTTTCTATTTTGCTTTTTAATTTATTCACATTTTGTTTTCCTCATGTAAAAAAAACTATGCCATATTTACACTTATGTGTCTGATTTATTTCTCTTAACACTGTGGTCTCAGCGTGTATCCATTAGACTTTACAAAATCTGGAGGGCAGGTCTACTCTGTTTCATGACTACATTCTTATTTACCGTGACGCTTTTGTCCTTTGGATAGCACAGTGATCATACAGAACTCTACAGGTCAAATCCTTCAAAAAGGGAGAGCATAAAACTTAAAATATACCTAATGACGTTTACCCTATTTTATGATCAGACCACACAGATTTGTTACACTTCAGTGAGTCTGACAGAAGATATTTCTTTTCAAACCCTAACCACCCATAGACATTTTCTTAAAATTATCCAGGTATGTCCATAAATAGTATGGTACCTTTACTGGCTGTCAGGAAAAATCTCATTCTAAAACCTATTAAAAGTTTTCACTTCCTTTCCTGACATGGAGAGGATAGTAAGGCTTAGGATCCTAATATTAAACATAAATGATAAACATTTCCATGCGATAATTTCTTACACTACATTTTTAAAGGTAATACTACAACTTGGAATGCATTTACATATTTTTTTGAACAAGAAAATAAGGAAAATACCTCAAGGAAAAGGTACAAAGCCATAAATGTGTAATTTTTAAATTAAAATTAAAAGATAAATTTTGAAGTTCACTTTAGTGAAACTGTAAGGAAAAAATACTTGAACTCTAAATCAAACATTAGTATTTTACGTTTAGTATAAGAAGCACGAATATTTGATGAGCGTGGGAAGCTCATGCAACGAAAACAAAACAGGAAGGGGAGTTTCCTTGTCACTTGTTTGTTCCTCTTGCCTCGAGCCTTTTATAAACACAGACACGCCCCCTGCCAGCAGATGTTAACACTGGCCTCCACGAGACACCACAGAAGATGGTCTTCACCCTCCCCGCACCAAAGCACGGCCCCTCGCGCCTGCGCACACGCGCGATGCACACTGCGCTGTATTGTCAGTACACATTCGCCTGACGTCATGATTATATTCCTCGCCAGAAGCGGATGCTTTACGTAACGCCTCTTAATTCTTTCCTTCATTCTCTTTCCCTCGACTCTCTGCTCTGCTCCTATCCCTCTTCTATTACCTATATTTTATTTTGTTTATTTATATTGTGGGCTTCTCATAGAAGTTTTACAGTATTTAAATTTCTGTGCCTGATTTATTTCACTTAACGTTATGGTCTCAAGATGTATCCATTTTCCTGCAGGTGATGCAAGTTTACCCTCGGGGACAATCTTCGAAGGCTATCTACCATGTGACTACTTCACAATTCCTGTGTTACTTGAATTCACAGCAGCGGAATATAGTCATTAAACCCCTTTTCTTGAAATCCTGTATTTTTTCTTTGCCTTCCTTAACATCCTGCTTGCATTTCCTGCCTCCTGTTTGGTGCCTTCACGGGGGTCCCCCTCGGCCACTTCCTCGAAGATGTTCCACACTCTGCTTGGGCAACTTGTTATTTTCTGAGCATCTACACACTCAGCAAGTGACCTCATCTTGTTCCACTGTTTGTAATACTTGCTAAGGCCCAACAGCTCCTAAATCTGTAACTGCAGCTCCGACTTCTGCCTGCGACTGTGAGCATCGTAAACTGCATCCTGGAATCCCCGTGGGTTATCTACCGGGTATATCACCGGCTTCCCTCTATCCAAGCCTCTTAGCAAACATCTTTAGTTTAATGCTATGTTAAAATAGCATTATCACACCATCACCTCCTAGCCTACAAATTATTTTTAAACATTTATCATCAACTTTTATATCATAAATTCCATTACAGAACCATCTCTCTGACAAGTATGTCGACCTTGTTGACTATGTATCCCCAGCATATTGAATAGTGCTCAAAATAGTACATTTGAAGCTTTTTAACCATTTTCTTTGAGGGTTAAAACATTATCCCAACGATTTAGAAAAGGTTCCATTTAATACTTACCTACTCACCCTCCCTTAACTGCAGATGAAACTGCTGAATTTCTAGTTTTTGAACACTGCCTATGATTCTCCTGGCCCCCAGCCTGTCCTCTACTGGTGGAGAGGGGGGTTAACTGAAATAAAAATGATTTTTAAAGCCTTTGTTATACAGTTATTACCCTAGGCCAGCTCAGGGAATTTAGCAAAACTCTGTCTCATAGTGAAGTAAAATTTAAAAACAGATGTGAGGTCTTTAGTTCACAAGGGCTCATCCAGAAAACTTCTTTTGAGTATAAAGATGATAGTTTAGATTTGGGATTAACCTCAGACCTTACAGAGCTTGAAAGCCCAGTTGCTGGACCAGAGACTGGGTCAAGATCAAAGCTTTCTATCTCTGTAGCTTTTTTTTTTTTTTCTTTTCTTTTTTTTTTTTTTTTTTTTTTAGGTTTTTTGAGACAGGGTCTCGCTTTGTGGTTCAGGCTGGCCCTGAGCTCAGCCTCAAACTCACATCACAATCCTCCTGCCTCTGCCTTCCAAGTGCTGGGATTACAGGTGTGAGCCACCACGCCCGGCACTGTGGTATGTGGTACTGGTTGCTGCTGGGTGTGGGTCTCCACACCCAGTATTGTTATGTGGTTACCAGGGAATCGAACCCGGGCCCTTGCGCTTGCAAGACAGGCGCCGGAACCACTGAGTTAACGCACCGGAACCACTGAGCTAACTCCCGGCCCCTATCTCTGTAGCTTTTTGAGATGAGAATTCAATTCTACATTATGTAGCCCTCCTCAATACTATCTCTCTACCTTCTCAAAAAAGAAGCAAAATCCTATATTTTGTCTTCAATATTCCAGTGCATCCATTTGAGTGTCTTTTAAAAATATGAATATATATCATTGTAAATAACATATGGTAGTGTTTTGCATGTTTTATGCTTTAAATGAGCAGAATAGTTTTAATTCTTCTATATCTTACCATCTTGTTCTATTTAATCTACTACATTTACCTGTGTTAAAACAGTCTAAAGTATTTATTTCCTTAAATATATGATATCCCATTATGCAAAAAGCAACTGAATTTATCAAATCTCCTGTTGATAGACAGACATTCTCAAAATTTCCAGTTTTTCATTCGCGGGCATAACGCTGTGACACTTTTTATGCATCTCACTAACACAAGAGTAAAGTCATAGTGTCATGTGTTTGGGGGCATTTTTAACTTCATTTAATGTTTCCAAGTTGCTCAGAAATTAGTCCTTGTTTTTTTCTCCAACCTTACTCCTTCTGCCTTACAATTCCAGCAGCACATCACACTCAGACTGGTAAAATTCTACTCACCTACTGGATGAGAAATAGTATATAAGGAAACTGGAGATTACATTTGCCTGGTACTTGGGGAGGGGAAGCATCTTATATTTATCAGCCTTTCCACTTTCTTTTTCTGTAGCTTCCTTGTGCATGTGTTTTGCCGGTTTTCTCTTGGGTTGTTTTCTTTCTCTATGTGAGTTTTAGAAATGTACTGTATATTCTCAGTGCCAAATCTATACTGATTTTACATCATATCCATTCTGCCATCTTCCCAGAATTCTCCTATCTTCTAATCCTTTTAACTTTAGTGATAGCTCCTTTTGATGTACTAAAATTTCAATTTTTAACTTACTTCAATTTATCTACTATGACTTACGCTTTCCATTTGCCTTTTTATCTAGAAATCATTATTTGCCCTGATATTCCAAAAATATTTTCCTATTTTTCCCTAAACTTTCGAATCATGATTTTCCAAATGATACTCTGAAGAATATAAAAGCTTGTGTGTGTAAGCATGTGATATGGCTTTAAGTTTCTCCCACATCCATTCATTTATGTTCCCTTTTTCTCAGCCCTTGATCTACAATAGATATTACCAAAACTAGCAAACTAAGAAAATCTATGTGACAGGCCCAAGACCCTGGAGCTTATTAGTAGCCAGAAAACCAAAGTGAGTTACCTCCCATAGCGGAGCCCAAGCATATCATTTATCACTGTCCGAATCTGCAGCAGGCCTTCCCCTCATTTCACCTCCTGCCCAGTCTGCTTCCATGTCATCTTCAGATGCAGCAACGGCTTTGCCACCCTGCCGGGAGGTGGCTCTCAACCTAGACCTGGTTGCACAGCAGAATTCCAGAAAGCTGCTGGGGCACCTCCCAACCCCCAACCGGAGATTAGCATGTAATCAGCCCGCGTGAGGCCAGACACCCATAACTCCCAGTACCTCCCAGGTGACCTCTATCACAGTAGCCGACACCCCCTGCACAGTGCCCAGAGAAATCTGTAATTGTGCCACTCGAGTAGTGCTACATCCTCCTATGGTCAGAGGTCAGGGATGTTACTAAATATCCAGGCAAGCACCAGCTGATTCCCATAACAAAGAATCATTAAAGAAAGACACTTTCACCGACTCAGGCGGAGGAACCTGGACTGAGAGTACTCCGCCCTCCTTGTCAAAATGCAGTACTGCACCAACGGGATGGCCTCACCGTCACCAGTGAACTTGAGATCACTGTGAGAGGTTTGGCTCCTTCCCACAGGGTCCAGGCAAAATCTACATTTGAAAGGAGACTCAGTGCTTCGTGTGCACCTCTCAGTTTGAGAGGATCGTGCTGGGCTCCCTCATTCCACCACATTTTCCACTGGATAAGAGGCCTCTTCTCTTGAGCCTCCTGGAGACTGCTTTGGCCTTTGAAGCACAGGACGATTTCTCAGTCCAAGAAAACCCTCTTTGGTCCCAGGACACCTCTTTGCTCTGTTTGAGAGTTATGAGAAACATTTTGCTGGTCTTTCCTTGGGAAAAGCACACACACCCCCACCAGCTCCTAACCTATTGCATACAGGTTCAGCAGGTTTGTAGAGCATCTGAAACGTGGCTCACATTCTCCCTGGCAAGAAAGTTTCTCTGATCCCTTAGTTCCCAGGGCATGCCCATCTGCCGCAGCCCTTCCTGGAGGATTTTACCGTGTGTGTGTGTGTGTGTGTGTGTGTGTGTGTGTGTGTGTGTGTGTGTATTTCTCATGAACCTCTTACCACACGTGGATCAAAAAGAGGTATCTTTCATCTTTGCAACCTCAGGACTTGGCACAAACCGATACTCGTTAAAGCCTGCTAATAAATTTGAAGGAACAGAGCCAGTGTCCTTTCCACCCAAACCCTGTATTTGCCAATTGATGCCTTGGTCTCTGGGTATTTTTCCCTTATAAATAAAAGTTCAATGCCTGATATCTTAGTCAGGGAGCAGCTGTATGGGTGTCTGCAATGCCGTTCTTATACCCTTTAATATTTCTGAAGCATTTGATAATCACAAGAAATGAGAACGTGTGTCTCACATTCCTGGGCTCTGTGGAATCGCCCACTCAGGCTGCCCGCAGCAATCCGGCCTCTCACACGGGCAGTTCGTTCTCTGCTTTCTCTGCTGAAAATGGAGAGGCAAAAGTCCAGGTGGAAAAGCTCATCTGGGACATAAGAAATCATTCTTGAATGAAAGTGAGAAAAAGATGTTGGAGCCACGAATTTCACCACCGAGGTTATTTGATTATTCTTGTAAAGCTGATGAACTAGGGTATTCTGTTTATGTTGTGAGGGTAAGAGCTTCACTCACACCGGCTGACCAATTTTCAGGTTAAACTCGAATTTACATGTTCCATCATCTTGAGAAACACTGGGAAAGGTACTTTGTAAGAGTGGGACATACTCATTAAGGAAAAGACTTCTCTATATAACTTTGAGGTATTCTAGGCAGCGATGTTTTCTACCCTGCAACTTTCTTCGCCATTACAATAATGTATTTCTTGCTGCCCTCTAATAAAAACAAACAAGAAATGTCCTTTGCTTTTAAACTGTCACCTCTTTTTCACTTTGATTTAGTGCCCTTTGGCCACAAGCCCACTGGCCCCAAGCCAAGTGGCCAAACTCCTCTGCACAGGCTTGGCAAAAGAGGGGACAGAGCCGCAGGTCAGGAAGCGTGCTGGGGCCAGCTGTCCTACAAAGTGCCCTGTACGTGTCAGGAGCCTCCTCTTGGCATTCCCTCCTCAGACCGGGCGGTGGGCGGGATGCCTCTCCCCTTTCCCCTGAGACAAAGGCTTGTCTGCTGCACCACCCCCAAAGAGGGTGGAGGGCAGATCCTTTTGGGGGACCAACCTAGAGGAAACAGCCTGAGCATTTGAAAGTGTTGACAAGGTCCTACAGGGAAAACAACAATTCACAAAATAAAAACAGTCCTTTTTTTCTTCCAAAATCCTCCATTCTAGAATCATTTCCTCACTACACAAGCCACAGCTGTGCTGAATCCGGCTCTGCGGACTCGCGAGGTCACTGAAGAGATCTGTGGACAGTGACGGACAATGGTGTTTCAGGACCATGCGTAAAGGGAGTGCTCTGCCGGTGTTTGGGGCCCTGATGTGTCTTCCAGATCGGCTTTTCCACTACTGGCTCTGCTTTACGGCACAGAAACCTCTGGGCCTTCATTTCCTCCCCTGGGAGGCAGGAACAGATATGTACATAAGACTGATCTACCACTGCTTCTTCACTTATTTAACAAATTTTGCTTGACTTATCAGAGTAAGAATGAAGAAAAGTTTTAACAGACACCAAATTCTCTAGGAGGAAACTGCTTTAGATTATTGTTTTTCTACACTGAGACTAGAAGTAAGAACCAACAAATGATACAAAATGTAAAGAGGATAGATTTCCCTCCCTTCTCGGTTTAAATCCTTTTAACAAGCATTTGCAAATTTGAATATATATGATGAGGCTATTTTTTTAAGATTACAGAAGGAAAAATTCATTTTGGCTTGAAATTATCTGTCCACGAATTAAAAACAATTCCAATACAAGATGGTGTACACTCATAGGTAGACAAAGGCATATGTGTATGTGAAAGCACATGTATTGGAAGAGAAACTAAGATGTCTTTCTTTCCTGTATTGTGACTCTCAAACATTTCTTCAGTCAACACTGTAGATACTCCGTCTCTTCACCAAGTAGGTAACCTGTGCACGGCATGGAAGAACTCGTAGTGCACAATTCTAATCGGGTCCATGAAGCACCAGTACAAGACTAACACTTCAGATGTATAAAAAACCTTTGCAAGGATCCACTCATATCGCTGGCTCTAAGATCAATTATTCCCTTCCATTAAATAACTTCCTGTTTTTCCCTATAGTATCCTTTATCATGCTGGACTCTGACTGCACTATTTTTTGCTCAGCTTTTTTCAACCAGCATGATCGTTGCACCTGAACAAGAAACTTGTTTTAAAATAAGTTTTCTCACAGAATCAGTGACATAAGAGGATTGTTTGTTTTCAATCCTGACTTTTATCCTCCTAAATCTATTTTTGAAACATATTTTATTTTGGGATGTCCTGACTGGGACGATACTCAACTGGAAGGCCTGGTGCAAATTTTATTGACCTCCATTTCCGACTATAAAGGATGTCCCCCACTAATCTGTCATCTACAGGCAGACAAAGGCCAGTGGCGGGGAAGCCACGCCAGATGGTGTGTGCAAGAGGCCTTGACCAGACGCTTTATGTTTTGTTGCTTGTTTTTTTTAAAAACAGTTGACTAGAAGGAGAAAAAAACACCTGGGCATCCTTTTTCCAGACTGAGTTAAATATATATCAACTGTAATATGGATGCCAAAGACAGTGTCTAAGAAGAAGCACTTAATCAATATTTTCAGATATGAGAAAGAGTGGACAGAATGAGGCCTGGATGGTTGAGCACATGGCTGAATACAAAAGGAGTGGTTTGTTAATTAAACACTGCAAAAATCAAATAAATATTATCACTTAAGAAACTGTGAGAGTTATAAAGTAAATGTTCTCCCCTCCTCTACTTTCCGGAGATAAACAGTGGTAAGTGATGTATATATCCTTCGTGATTGTGTCATATTTTTATTGTATTTTATTATCTATCTCATAAATTTCTTTCAGAATTATCCCATTGTTTATCTAGATCTATATCTCTCACTTGCTACTTGTATATCAAGGATCTCTGTTCAAGTGAGTGTGGAAGGATTTGCCTGGTTTTCTGTTGTGTCCACACCGCATAGCAGCTGAGACTCCCGGAATCACCAGCTGGGGAGTATCCCAGTGGGAGGCTGCTTGCTTAGCAGGCGAGAGACCCAGGGATTCCAATCACCACCCAACAGACCGACCCATGTACTCACACTGCCAGCTAGGTTTAACATGCAATTTTGAAGCTCATGAATATTTCACCTCTAACCATATCTAATCCACATTTGAAACAGTAAAATGTGCTCAACAGTAAGAAGGGAAATGTGTCACTTTAAAGTACAAATTAAAGAAAAGAATAGAGAAGGGAAAGAAGGAAGGACGCGGGTCTAGATTAATTTTTATGCCATGAATACAACCTTGCGATGCACATCCTTGAATATATATTACTCACCATCCATAGTTTTAATTGTAATATTCTTTGCTGTTTTCTTCACTGGCTTGTAATTTTTTTTATGAGAACTCTGCATATCAGTATTTCTAATTTTATCATTTATATGTGTGACAAATTCTCTCAAGCTGTTACTTGCCTTTTAACTTTTTTTTTTTTTTTTACAATTTTTTTTAATTAGATATTTTTTTTTTTTTTTTTTTTTGAGACAGGGTCTCACTTTGTGGTTCAGGCTGGCCCTGAGCTCAGCCTCAAACTCACATCACAGCAATCCTCCTGCCTCTGCCTCCCGAGTGCTGGGATTACAGGCGTGAGCCACCACGCCCGGCACTGTGGTATGTGGTACTGATTGCTGCTGGGGTGAGTCTCCACGCCCAGTATTGTATGTGGTTACTGGGGAATCGAACCCGGGCCCTTGCGCTTGCAAGACAGGCGCCAGAACCACTGAGCTAAACCCTCGGCCCAAATGACAAGTTTTCTGTATTCCAATATAATTTTTTTCTGTATTGTGTTTTCTAGACTATCCTAAGAATTTTTTTCAATCCTAAATTTGGAAAGCTATGTTCTGTGTTTGATATTTCTGCTTTAATTAGACATTTGGTACTGATTCAATATCCATTGATAGCACCAATATTTTCCAGCAGCTTCTCCCATCCCTCTGGAACTAAGCATTGAATTGAGGGCTCTCACACTAAGCTACATCTTCTTCCTTTAGTTTTTATTTTGATATTCTCTAAATTACACAGGCTGGCTCCAAGTTGGCATCCTCCTGCCTCAGCCTCCCAGTTAAGACAGCCCTTTTTCCAAAAAAGAAAGGAAACAAAGTTTATGTATATAGGGGGTGGGGATGGTAGGGTGGGTAGAGCTATGGGGAAAAGTGAGAATTGAGTTGTGTCATATACTGGTACAAATTCTCATTGTTGAGTGCAATCATGGCATGTATATGTAATATACCAGTAAAGATTTCAGTTTAAAAAAAAAGACGGCTCTTTTTCAAAATTGAGTTCTAAATATGTGACTTATTCTAGCCAATTGGATATGGGCTGAAGAGAGATACACAGGTTCCTGTCATATCCACTTCTAACTACAAAGAACCCTAGGATAACCCTAACTCTCTCATCTCCTCAGTCACACACCTTCAAAGAAAATGTTCCACAACACAGGAACAAGATGGAAAAGCAACCATGATCACAGAGTCTGGTGGAAGGAATAATCTCCAGATGGTGGTGGTGAACCTTTTAGAGCTCTCAACGATACAAGCAGTCTATATGCCATCAGTTTGCTACCACTGCTCTACATGGTCTTCAGACTTGTCATAATAGAAAAGCTTTCCTGAGAGTCCACTGTGATCCTTAAGCATTTCTAGTACCGCAGTCTAATCAACAGAGCAATGTACTTTTCCCTGCTTTGTAGATGTTCAATTCATCTATCATTTTATACACTATATAGTATGCAATGTAGAAGTTTATTATTTCATAACATCTTCATTATCATACTGTTAAGTCCATATATTTCTTTCTCTTTTTTTTTTTTTTTTTTTTTTTTTTTTGAGACATGGTCTCACTTTGCGGTTCAGGCTGGCCCTGAGCTCAGCGTCAAACTCACATCACAGCAATCCTCCTGTCTTTGCCTCCCGAGTGCTGGGATTACAGGCATGCGCCGCCACGCCCGGCACTGTGGTATGTGGTACTGGTTGCTGCTGGGTGTAAGTCTCCACACCCAGTATGGTATGTGGTTACCGGGGAATCAAACCCGGGTCCTTGTGCTTGCAAGACAGGTACCAGAACCACTGAGCTAAATCCCTGGCCCCAAGTCCATATATTTCAATGTGTCTGTTTCTACATTCTCTGTTATCTCCTTATCTACTTTTGTACCATTATTCTATTTTTATCTTACAAAGAAAAAATATATTTTATAATCCTGAAGAGCAAATTTCCCTTCATTATTATTCTTTTTAAAGTCTAACTTCATTCTCCCAAATGTATTTTTAAAATAATCTATTTCCCAAAACAGTTCATTAGGATCTTAATTGTATTTTCATTATAATTATATATTGATTTGAGAACGAGCAACATCTATACACTATTTTATTTTCCCATAATTATGTTATGTTATGTCTCTCTATCTTAACCCAATTTTACATTCTCTAATAAAAAGACCATACCCTTTTAAGCAATGTTTTGCACACTAATTTGATAGTATCTCTGATGATTTATATAATCAATAATATAGCTTTTTTAAAAGACAAATTATCACATATTTCTTTCCTAAACCCAAGATAATTGTACTTTTTAAAAAACACTGTGGGACATAAAACTCACGGCCTCACACATGTTAGGCAAATGGCTATCACTGAGCTATATTCTTTGGACTATGCTATATTTAAATTTTAATTAGAATGGGATTCCAAATTTAATTCTGAAAACTGAAGAGGCAATCTATTAACAATTGATGAATGGTTTAATACATTAATGGGGAAACATGAAAAATTTTATACTCACTTAAAAAAAAGAATAATAAAAATAAAGTGCATACATGTCTTAGTCAGTTCAGGTTGCCATAAGAGAATACTGTAGTTCGAATGACTTATAAACAGTGCAGAGGGACTCATCAGAGTTCTAGCCACAGGCAGGTCTAGGATCGAGCTGCTGCACGTTCATTGTCTGATGAGAGCTCTTCTGCCTGTTTGTGGAAAGCACTTTCTTGCTTTCTCTTTGTGAGGCAGAAAGGGGAAAGGGAACTTGTAGGGCCTCTACCTTGCTCATGACCCAATCACCACCTAACAGACCAACCCCATTTATTCTCACGCTGAGCACTAAGTTTAACAAACAAAATTGGAAGGACACAAATATTTCACCTGTAATGATAACTAATTCTAAGTTGAAACAGTAAAACATGTTCTTACATGTAATGTCCTGTGTTACGTTAGAGTCAACAATAAGGGAAATTTAACACCTTAAACTACATATAATGCTCCTGCTCACAGTGAACACTGTCCTTTCCCAGGCTGGTCCTGAACTCACTAGGTAGCCCAGGTGAGCTTTCAACTCACAGCAATTCTCCTGCCTCTGCTTCCCAAGTGCTAGGATTATAGGCATTAGTCATCATGCCTGGTATTGTGATGTGTGGTTACTGGGGATCAAACTTGGGACCTTGCGCTTGTGAGGTAGGTGCTGGAACCACTGAGCAAAATCCCCAATCCATTACTTAGCTATTAAAAGAAGGGATATTCTGATATATGCTACAGTACAAATGAAACTTAAGAAGTATAGCTGAGTGAAATAAGCCAGTGACAAAGAGACAATTACTAGATGATTCCAATTATGTACAGCGTCTAGTCATCAAATTCATGGAGTCAGTGGTTGCCAAGGGTATGGGGAAAAAGGACTAGGGGTTAGTGTTTAATGGGCACAGAGTTTTACTTGAAGATGAAAAGGTGCTAGAGAGATACTACATGACAATGTAATATACTTATTACTGAATATTACACTTAAAATGATTAAGATGGCAAATTTTATGTTATGTATATCTCACAACAATTTAAGTGGGAATAGATCTTACAATAAAACTAGAAGCTTAGTTAGAAAATCTTAGGTAAAGGTTGAAAATGACCAGGCAGGATGGCCAAAGAGGTTCCCTAAATGTCTTCTGCAAGAGGCAGGACTGGTCCTGGAGACAGAAGGTCAGGCAAACAAGTGGCGAGCTGGACACCAAAGGGCAGCTATGCATACAGCACAGCTAGCCAGAGAAGACCAAGGTAGCTGAAAGCTGAGACGACACTGTGGCTGTCCGTGTGACTTACACATTTACAAATTTTGAGAATGTCTGAATCTTATATAATTCTACTATTACCCATAAAGCATTCACTGTATTTTTAATAAAAAAGTTTAAATGTTTATAACTTTGCAAATAAATGGGATAAAAGCATAGATCCTGTATTCAAAACTTTCAACCTATAAAACTGTTCAGGAAGAATATAATACTAAATTCCATGGGGGTTTAATTATGACAGTCTCCTAAAAGTACTCAACTGAAGTTTCTCTTCTCCATCAAAAGAACTTTTACCTCTACACAAAAGAATTAAAAAATCATATCACAGTGACATATGTGCACCCATGTTTATAGCAGTTCAATTTGTGATAACTGAATCTTGGAAACAACCCAAATGTCCATCAACTGGAGACTCGATAAAGAAGATTTGGATTTGTTTATAGAATGAAGTATTATTCCGTTATAAAAGAAGATTTGGATTTGTTTATAGAATGAAGTATTATTCAGTTATAAAGAATGATAAATTAGAGACATTTATACTCAAATGGATGAACCTTGAGGATATACTCACAAGGAAAATAAATAGGACTCAAATGTGTAAATACCATATAATTTCTCTCTTATGAGAACTAAAGATGTAAATGAGGTCCAGAATGTATGACAGGTATTGTGAAATAGGAAGAAAATGTTCAAAGGGAAAAAGGAAAGGGGGTTGGAGAAAGGAAAGAAGGGAAAGAAAAAATGTTATGATAAAAACAAAAATGGAAACAAAGCTTACATATTTAGGGATTTGGGAAGTGGTAGGGAAGGCATGGGAATAAAAAAAATGAGAATTAAGATATATCATGTACAGACACAAATTTTTAATGTTGAATGTGATCAGAACATACATCTAAAATGTAGCAATAAACTAAATAAATTTAACAAAAGACAATTATCTGATTGGACAGTATTGTCTGCCTATTTGTATTAGAGAAAGGTCTGACATCAAGACCAGACACATAGAAAAGGGAAAGTGATAAATCAGTAACAGAGGAGAGATAAGAGGATGAAGGTGTCCATGTCAAACCAGAACAATTCTCTCATGGTGACAGAGTGCATTTGTATTCCCTGGAGTGGGAGTAGCAATTCTGCTCCCCAGTTCTGCAACCTCCTTCACCCCTGCGAGTTCTGTTCCTGTCTCAGCTATGAACCATGTCGCACCACTTCTGAATGAAAGCAAACATTTTCATCTCTATATCCCACCAGCTATTTCACTAATCAGCATTAAAAAGCATTTGCTGACAAAGTTAATATCTTAAAAAAAAAATCAGATTCCCAGAAAACTTGTCATTTTTTATTCTGGCTCCTTTCTTAGACCCTTGGGAACCCCTTTTACTCATCGATATTCAGCTAACTAGCACCACAATACATGTACAGAAAAGGTACCTTGATTCAAAGAGTGGCCTCACAATGCCCTTTTCTCATGTATATCCACTCTACCATCCCTACTCTGGGCCACCACCAATCTGTTTTCCATGTCTAGTTTTGTCATTTCAATGATGGCATTGCTAAAGTCCCATGTGCAAAAGGCTTCATCCCCATTTTGTGACCTTCTTGATATGTTTTGGAAACTTTCAGAAATGAAGCTTACTAGAAGGTCTTCAAGTTACTGGGAATGTGAGCAGAACCTTGGTGGCCACTTTCTCTTTTTTACCTCTGGGCCATGAGGTGAGTAGTTTTGGCTTTCCACACACTCCACTGCATGCTGCCTTGCCAATCCTCCAAGGAATGGTGCCGAGTGACTATGGTCTAAAGCCTCTGAAACCATGAGTCAAAATAAACCTTTTTTTCTGTATAAATTGGTTATCTCAACTATTTGTCACAACAACAGAAAGCTGACTCACACAGGTGTACAAGTGAAATCACATAGGATGTGGTCTGTAGGGACTGGCCTTATTCATCCAATATAAGACTCAAGATCCCCGATATTGGCCAGTGTATCACTTGTTCATTCCCTTGTATTCCTGGGTAGATATTAGTAGTATGGATGTTTGACTTACTTATCTATGGAGGAATGTTTTAGTTAACTCCACCTATTTGCTCTTACAAGTAAAGTTACAATCGGTAATCATGCACAGACAACACATGTTTATTTCTTTAAGATAAAAACTCAGGAATAGGGCCAGGGAGATAGCTCAGTGATTCCAGCGCCTGTCTTGCAAGCACAAGGACCCGGGTTCAATCCCCAGTAACCACATAACAATACTGAGTGTGGAGACTCACCCCAGCAGCAACCAGTACCACATACCACAGTGCTGGGCATGGTGGCTCACGCTTGTAATCCCAGCACTTGGGAGGCAGAGGCAGGAGGATTGCTGTGATGTGAGTTTGAGGCTGAGCTCGGGGCCAGCCTGAACCACAAAGCGAGACCCTGTCTCAAAAAAAAAAAACCTCAGGAATGTAATCACTGGATTATACAGTAGTGTTTGAGTTTTTTCAATGCTGGTACTATATTTCATTCCCACTAGCAATGTGTGAGATGCAGTTTTAGTCCTTCATGAGCATTTGATTAGTTCACTATTTTTTTCTAAATTGTACTTAATAGATATCTAGCGTTTTCTCATTACTTATCATTAGTGTTGTTTCGCTTATATGTTTACTTACCCTCTCTTTCTGCCTTTGGTGAAATATCTCTTCATGGTCTTTTGCCCATTTTCTAATTAGATATCTTATTGCTGAAATTTGAGGCCCCTTGTCAATTCTACATATGGGTCTGTCCTAGTTACTTTCTCCTTGCTGCAACAAAATACCCAATATCCACAAGTTAAAGGAGAAACAGTCTATTTTAGTCCAGTCATAGAGGTTTGAGCTCATAGTTGCCTGTCTCTAAAGCACAGCAGTGTGGCAGAGGGGTACAGCAGAGGAGAAAGAGCTCACGGCCAGGCAGGCAGGAAGCAGCAACTTTCAAAGTGATAGGAGTCCAGCCATGCTCGCAGTAACCCACTTCTTCCCACCAGGCTTCACCTCCTAACATCACACAGGCCTACATCTTCAACAGTATATCAACCTTTTCTTTTCACATGCTGTACCCTCAGCAGGAGATGCTCCAGAATATGTGAAATTTTCTATACCTTAGATGCTATTGTGACTTTTAAAAAAGTACTCACCTGGTCATGATGGTGTGGTCGATAAGCCCAGCACTCAGGAAGCTGAAGCTGGAGAATCACCAAGAGTTTGAGGCCAGTCTAGACTACACAGTGAATGCAAGCTATAGTGAGAGCCCATCTACAATAAACCAAAAAAATTAACGGATTAGTTAATTATAAACAATAAAAATTATTGAGAAGGTTGGGGGATGTAACTTAGTGGTAGGGTACTTGCTCAGCATGAGTAAGACTTTAGATTCAGTCCCCAGTACTGCAAAAATGCATAAATAAATGCTGAAATGGAAACTTCATTAAAGATGTATTACTAAAGTATGTGTATCTTACTTTCACTCATGGAAATATTATGTACCTAATAAAAGTGAAAGAGGGGGCCAGGGATTTATCTCAGAGGTTCTGGCATCTGCCAGGCAAGCTCAAGGTCCTGAGTTTGATCCCTGGTAACTACACACAATAATGGAGGATTGCTGTTGAGTTTGAGGCTTGTCTGGGCTATCCAGCTAGTTCAGGGCCAGCCTGAACTACAAAGTGAGACCCTATCTTTAAAAAAAAAAAGGGGAAATAACAATTTATGTATAAAAAGCCTGGGTTATACTTTGATGAGGAAAAAGAAAGAAAGAAAGAAAGTGCACAACACCTAAAAGTTTCGCGGTTTTCTATTTTGACTTTTTAAAAGAACTTTAAAATTTTTTTCGAAATCACACGAGTCAAAGGAATAAAAATACTTTGATTTTTTAACAGCTGTGTCATGGGGGTTATTTTACACTGCTTATCTCTGTGGATATCCACCAGTATTTCTTCAGGGAAGCATTCTTCTGAATTAATTTCTCAGCCAACAAAGTTTCTAGATACCACACAATTTATTATAAATTTTGTTTTCCTCAATGTAATTGCATTTCCCTTTAAGGTCATCTGTCTGAAAACAGTCATAAAACAGCCTAGAATGCAAGATAAACAAAAGTGATACTGTATGGAGAACTGAAACGTGCACACTTTTGATGGATGATTCCTCAGTTCATTTCCAACAAGCAGGTGTTTCTCCTCTACTCTACATATATAACAGAAAAACAACCTTAAAGTGTTTAATCACAAGGAGTCTATGACATATGATTTTTCTACTTCAAAGGAGTCTAATAATAGCACATGCATAGGACTACAGCTCCCTGGGCAGAGTAAACAAACACTTCTCTCTCCCGAGAGAGATCAGATGATCCTACTTATGTCAGATCTCTCCCAGAATTCCATTGTTGTCTATCCAAACAGGCTTTAAGGAAAACCACTGAATCTGAGATCCGAGCTTGTCTCAAACGTGTTTCCTTTAAAAACATAGGGAAACAGGATTTTTGGCCCCAGGAGGTCAAGGTCAGCAATCTAACAGAATTGGTCCTTTTGAACTTCCTTTCTAAGAAACACATTATGTTATCTGATGAAAGCTGTTGCACTGAAAATGTCTGTTAGCATTCAGACCATGATCAATTTTTTTTCTTTGAGACAAGGTCTCACTTTGGAGTTCAAGGTGGTTCTGACCTCACTTTGTAGACCAGGCCAGCCTTGAACTCATAGCAATCCTCCTGCCTCTGCCTCCCCAGTGCTGGAATTACAGGTGTGAGCCACCACACCTGGCTGACCATGATCAGTTTTGTTCATTACACAATAATTGTTTTCAGGAAGCACGCCTATGAAAACCCACAAGTTAGGATAATGATACAAAAAGGCACATGTCCAAGATGAGCTGTGTAAGTTTTTTGAGGATGTAAATTGAATGGTAACATTTTTCCAGGTGTATATCCCATGAAGAACTATATACAGTGCTTCCACCCAGTGAGCAGTTAATATTGATTTAATGCTTAGGTATATTTTAACAATTAAAGAAAAACTTATGAAAGACATACAACTAAAAAAGCAAAGAAATATATCTGTTTAGAATACAAATATAACACTCAAACTGGACTCCTTGAAGATTATATTGCTTTTAGAGACCTACATTTATATGGAATTATTTGTAAATATGGATATTTCTACCAAACAAAATAGAAATACATTTTTCACTAGGTTTATTTTAATGTCACTGTCTGAGACATACTTTTTTTTTTTTTTTTTTTTTTTTTTTTTTTTTTTTTTTTTTTTTTTTTTTTTTTTTTTTTTTTTTTTTTTTTTTTTTTTTTTTTAGGTTTTTGGAGACAGGGTCTCGCTTTGTGGTTCAGGCTGGCCCTGAGCTCAGCCTCCAACTTACATCACAATCCTCCTGCCTCTGCCTCCCGAGTGCTGGGATTACAGGCGTGAGCCACCACGCCCGGCACTGTGGTATGTGGTACTGGTTGCTGCTGGGTGTCTCCACACCCAGTATTGTTATGTGGTTACCGGGGAATCGAACCCGGGTCCTTGCGCTTGCGAGACAGGCGCCGGAACCACTGAGCTAACTCCCCGGCCC
>PVIR01020385.1:0-18016 GCA_004026965.1 Petromus typicus
GAGACCCTGTCTTAAAAGGAGGAGGGGGATTTAGCTTAGTGGCACTGCGCCTACCTTCTAAGCACAAGGGCCAGAGTTCCATCTCTGGCACTGCCAAAGAAAAAGGGCCTAGTATGTTTGGAAACTTTACCTACTAAAAACAAGAAGAAGAAACTGCTGCCTGGCAGGTTTTAAGCTGCAGAATCCTAGCTTTTAGCCCTGGAGAAAGGCCGCCGAGGTGGGCTTGTGCACATCTCCTACACGGCTTTCTTACAAATTCCCCTGCAAAGGAGTTTTAATCTCAAAAGGTGGAGAGCTGCAAAGAGCTGAGACAGGACGGCACGAGTCTCAGCCTCCCCTTAGCCGCTGTCTCCACCAGAGTGACGGCTAGCAGAGGACCACCGGGCTGTGCCAGGGGACACATTGCAGGCAGAGGAAAGGGATGCACGCAAACACTGACACAGGAGCGACAGACAGGCCTGGGCAGCGTCTGGGCAACAGAAGCAGAACCTTACAAAAATCATCTGGGGGTGGTTTGGAAATAACAGTCGGGGCTCCAGAAAAGATCCAGCGTAAGAGGTTAAGACTGAAATGGAGCATAAAAATCAAGAAACAGAGCAAAGATAATTTCCCAAGTGAAGCAGCAATGTGCGCATCTGTGGGGGTGACAGACACCGCGCTGGGCTTGGCGCCTGCAGGTCATGCACAGCGGAGCTGGGCAGTTTGGAAGCCGACCTGGGGCATGGCGGGCAGAGACCAGGCTGTGCGGGTGGACCCCGTCTCAGCACTAGGAGCCGGGCCGGGGGGGCCAAGGGGCAGCAGGGAGGACGCAGCATTTGATTTTTATACAGCAAGGACCTAAACATGCTAAATAATAATATTGAAATGAAAACACATGAGATCAGTGAGGGAGAAAATCCCAAGATTTCTGTACAGATGTAAAGTGAACAAGCTCTAGGACCAGCCCCGCAGCGAAGGGCTGAGACAGGGAAGAGCTGGGGAGTCATGCTGAGCGGGCGCGGCCCGGGTGGGATACAGGTCCACTGTGGGGGTCACCACATTTCAGTTATTAAAGCTGGGAAACAGTCCTGCAGGTTCTGAGCTCGTGAAAACAAAACGCATTTAGCCCGGAGTGAGAGTTGTACAGTAACAGAGCACGCAGGCTGGGAGGCTGAGGTACACAAGTGGACTGGGTACCTGTGCAGGAGCAAAGAACCCTGGGGAACAACGGGCTCACTTCCCTCTGTCCCATTTATGAGGCTCTCGGGTGTCATCACCGGCCAGCAGAGAGATGCCCAGGGACACGCAGGGTTCCTCCAAGTGTCACTCACCGTCTTGGACCTGAAGGCCTAACTCACTACACCAGTGGAGTCAGCACCGCCTGGCCCAGGGTGATGTGGAGATGAACACGGCAGTCAAGTCAGTGAGTCCGGAGACAGGTGTGGACATCTGCTCTCATCTCTAGGATTCTGAACTTAATCCACGTATTTTGATAATTTTCTGAATTTCAGAATACTAAGCGAATTTTATTAGATCATGAGTACTTTTAAGTACTATGTGGCTTAATTCTTTACAGGAAAAAAAAGGGGGTACCCCTAGGCTTAAAGAGCTACAGGAAGACAGTATACAATTTTTTTTGGAAACAGGGTCTCACTTTTGTAGTTCAGGCTGGCCCTGAGCTCAGCAGCCTTGAACTCACAGCAATCCTCCGGCCTCTGTCTCCCGAGTGCTGGGATTACAGGCGTGAGCCACCAGGCCCGGCTACAAATCTTATTTAAATGAGCTTCATTTTAGTTAATACAAAGAGGTACCAGGAAGGAATTCTGTAGGGTGAAGTACAATGATTTCAGGCATGGCTACACAATGCTGCATTTGTCAAAACTCAAACAGTTGTACAAAAACCCCCAATAAATTTCACTGCCTGTAAATATGAATTTTTAAATTCTGAAATTACTCTAACATTTTCTGCATCTGCCCATCAACTCTATCATTCAGCCTTTTTTTGTTCTGGAGATAGAGCACAGAGCCCTAACTGAGCTGTATCCCTGAGCCTTTTAGAAGTGGGGTCTCGCTAACTTGCTCGATGTGTAGACTGGCTCAAACTTGAAATCCACCCGTCTCAACCTCTCATGTGAGGATTACAGGTGGGCACCACCGTGGCTGTGAGTCAGCGCCTTCTCCTTTTCTTTGGTTTTCTGAGACAGGGTCTCACTATGGAGCCCAGGCTGGCCTGGGACTCAGCCTCCTGAGTGCAGAAATTACAAGCTTGCAACACTCTGCCTGGCCAGATTTGTGGCTTTTTAAAATATTTCACATTGTCAAGAACATAAATGGCAGTCCTTAAATTTATGCAAATTAATGCAGGCAGTGTCACTGCATACTGTGTTTACAAGAACGACAACAGTACTCATGGGAACAGTGTACTCTGTTATCATTACAGACACAACATTATTCTGTAGCTCTGTATCTATTCTAAAAGAACAGGTTTTCAATTATGGGTATTTTCAGCTTCTATAAGGAAGGCCCACCCGAGCAAAGTCACGGAGTCAGACCCATGATGACTGCTGACTAGAGCCTGGCAGTCACCTCGGGCAGGGGCAGGTGAGCTTCTGAAAAGGGCCACCCAGCAAGTGTCTGAGGCCTGGCCCGGAGATCTGTACCGCAAACTGCCCATTCCTGGAGGAGTAGGGCAGACACAGCGGTGTGGGGGTCTGTGTCACACTCACACTCCCCAGGACTGGCCCACGGCCCACAGTGTGCGGCCTCTGAGCCAGACTTTCATCTGTATATAGACACTGGTGCTTGTAGGGGGAGATCATTTGGCAAAAGTCACCAGGTGAACTGTGGAAGAACCAAATGCAAGTGCATTGTTTTCTCTGTGTGTGTGTGTGTGTGTGTGTGTGTACGTTTTTTTGAGACAGGGTCTCACTTTGTGGTTTAGGCTGGCCCTGAGCTCAGCCTCCAACTCACATCACAGCAATCCTCCTGCCTCTGCCTCCCGAGTGCTGGGATTACAGGCGTGAGCCACCACGCCCGGCACTGTGACATGTGGTACCAGAGTTCAAACTCAGGACCTTTGTGCTTGCCAGGCAGACACTGGCACCACTGGGCTAAATCCTTGGCCCCAGAATTTTAGTTTTAACTTGAGTTTCAAACCGGGTCCTGGCCACTCGCACTTCCAGATGGTCTCAGGTACAGATCTAACCCTTAAAGAGTCCTGGAAGGAACGTGACAATGTCTCTCCTGTGGGGCTGAGAAATCCTGGGCCGGGGTCTCTAAGGACCCTGAGATCCACTGTGTACAGAGAGAGACCGTGAGGGCCGTGAGGAGCCCGAGCCTCCACTGACCTGAGTCACAACCAGCCCTCGCAAACCAACTCAGCTGTCAGCCGAGGGCCCACTGCACTGTCGGCAGCACACGCGGAGGGGAGAGCAGGTGAGGCCGCAGCCCCACCTGGGCACTGTGCGCCCAGCCCATGTGACACTGGGGAGTCTCAGGGGAATCACGTGCTGTACGGGTTACCGAAGGTCAGCAGAAAGTGAATGGGATTCCGTTACACCAGGACCTATTACTCATACACCTACCTTCCTACCTACACACACATGTGCACACACACGCGTCACATGCTCCTGGGACCCAGCAGCTCTGTGAACTGTGTAAATGACGCTCAGCTTGAGGCCTATCCACACGGGAGAGAGGATGCTCTCACTTACACCTCTGATCTCAAAGAACACATTCTCAGTCATTTCCAAAAGTGGAAAATCCTGTGCCACTAGGCAGGGAGACACTGCAAAGGCATTTCCAGGTAGATCATTAAAGAAATGTGTTCCTGAACAGCAGAGTCCTTCTGCAGGTGGCTGCCATACCTAGTAAATCCGCGCCTTCATCCACGTCTCCAATGAGGCCGGAGCCAGCGGAAGACAACTCTTCAAAGAGAGACTCTGTGTTGCGATCAAAAGCTTTGTTCTCGATGCCTTTGGTGGGAGTGCTAGGCACAAAAACAAAAGCAAGTCAACAAGTTACAAAGATGCTTTGGACAGCGTATTTGTTTCCTTTGGCTCTGGGTTTTTTGGCGGTCCTGGGGGACCGAGCCCAGGACTTTGTTGTGCTTGACAGGCAGGTGCAGCACCACTGATACACATCCCCGGCCCTGACAGAGCAGGCTAAGCAACATCCAGATCTCTGACTTATCACCATTTTAATTTACTACACAACAGAGAAAGACTCAAAGGTTTCTTAAGAGATCCCCATAAAGTCCTGCAGAGACAGGAGGAAAGCACTTGCCGTGGAGCTTTCGCCAGGAGCCCGGCAGACACACTCGTGTGGCCGGGCCTCCGCTCCGAGCGGCGCCGGCCGGGCGCTCTCCACAGAACGCCTATTCCACCTCAGGCTGCTCCTTTCCAGGCTCCATGAGAGCTCCTCAGAAAACTGAGGCAGCCAAGCAACCTGCCGAGGTCATTCAGCCACTGATGCAGCTCGCAGGATGGACACTCCAGCGCTCTGGCTCCAGAATCAAAGATCTTAGCTATCACGTCACATGCTGCCCAAAATAAACTGGCAAGGTGTAAGAGCAATTTGATGTTACCTATTAAAACTGACCAACAACTCTGTGACTGAAAACGTCTCACAAAAACCCTGACATAAGAGGACAACTATGTATGCAAAAATGGCCAGAATAGCATTTCTTGTTTTTTGGTACCAGGGATTCAACTTGGGACTTTGTGTTTGCAAGGCAGGTACCAGAAGCACTGAGCTAAGTCCCTGGGCCCAAAGATAGAATTTTTACAGCAGCAAAAACTTGAAATGACTTATGTGACTGGTAATGTAGAATCAATGAATTAAGTTATGAAGTACATATAAAGTCAAGCTTTCAACTTTATGGTTTAAAACATCCAAATAGAACACCTGGCATAGTGGCACACGTGTAATTGCAGCACTCAGGAGGCTGAAGCAGGAGAATTGTCATGGAGTTTAAGGCCAGCCTGGGCTACGTAGCAAGTTCAGGGACAGTGTGAACTGCATAGTGAGACCATCTCAAAAAACCAAACCAAAATAATAAAAGCAAACAAACCAAAACAATGCTACAGGATTTTCAGTTGAACACAGTGCACTGAACACAGTCATTTATACCTAGTAATTCGGAAACCTAAAATGATAGTTAAGAACTTAACGGCCGGGGATTTAGCTCAGTGGTTCCGGCGCCTGTCTTGTAAGCGCAAGGGCCTGGGTTTGATGCCCAGAAATCCACATGCAATACTGGGTGTGGAGACTCACCCAGCAGCAATCAGCACCACATACCACAGTGCCGGGCGTGGTGGCTCACGCCTGTAATCCCAGCCCTCGGGAGGCAGAGGTAGGACGATTGCTGTGATGTGAGCTGGAGGCTGAGCTCAGGGCCAGCCTGAACCACAAAGCGAGACCCTGTCTCAAAAACAAAAACAAGCCGGGCGTGGTGGCTCACGCCTGTAATCCCAGCACTTGGGAGGCAGAGGCAGGAGGATTGTGATGTGAGTTTGAGGCTGAGCTCAGGGCCAGCCTGAACCACAAAAGCGAGACCCTGTCTCCAAAAACCTAAAAAAAAACAAAAACAAAAACAAAAACAAAAACACATAAAAGGGAGCCAGGTGTGGTGGCATACACCTATAATCCCAGCACTCTGAGAGGCTGAGTCAGGAGGATGACAAGTTTGACTTGTCCCAGCCTGGGCAACTTAAATGACTTAATGAGACCCTCTTAAAAGTAAAAAAATAAAAATGAAAAAATTTAAAAAGCAGATAAAATGTGAACACAATTCTGTAAGACAAGAAACATGGGCAAATAATATCAACTGAGTCAACGAATGAAAGAAAGCTGAAACCTAGGGGCCGGGGATGTGGCTCAGCAGCACAGCGCCTGCCTGGCAAGTGTGATCTGAGCTCAATTCCTGGTACCAAAAAACCAAGCAAACAAAGCAAGCTGAAGCCTGAGGCTGAAGGAGGTCAGTGTGGGGCCGGAATTCAGGAAGGACGAAGGTGTGAAGGCGTCAGGGCTGAAGAGAGGCACACTTAGGGCTCAGCAGACAGGCTGGGGTGTGACCCGCCAGCACCCCGAGCTCAAGCTCACCCACCCACGCTAGGGATGCACCAGGGCTGCTGGGAAGCACCCCCCGGTGGGAAGTCAAGCTGAATGCTCCAGGAGGCACTGGAGATGCAGCGCCACTCAGCCAAGTATGTGAACCATAGTCACAGCCCCAGACATTTAAAAAGAAAACCCTGAGAACGGATGTGAGGGAGGCTCCGAGACAGAAGAAATAACGTAGGCAGCAGCAACAGCAAGGTTCCTAAAAAGGTTGTTTTTAGGAACAAGTGTTGCACCCACAAAAGTACAGCAAAATGATATAAAAAGCGACACCTCCAGAGCCGGTGCCTCACGCCTGTCATCCCAGCACCGGGAGGATAAAGCAGGAGACCTGCCCCGAGTTCAAGCCCAGTGTGGGCTACATGGTGAACTCTGTGTTAGAATCCAAAAAGTAAATAAAAGAGGAGCAACCAAGAAAAGGAAAAAGGAACCCATGGCCAGGCCTGGTGCTGCACGTTTACAATCCCAGCATTCTGGGAGCTGGCGCAGGAGGACGTAAATATACGGTCAATTTTTTGGTAGCAGGAATCAAAGTCAGGGCCTCACACTTGCCAGGGAGGCGCTGCGCCCTGAGCCACATCTCCAGCCCAGGACTACGAGCTCAGATGCAGCCTGGGCAATGTAGCAACAGTCTCAACATAAAAAATAAGAAAAGGGCCGGTGATGTAGTTCAGGTCAAAGGCCCTGGGTGGATCAATGCCCAGTACCACACATGGCTACCTTAGATCAAAGCCAGTGCAGACTGAGAAGGAGGGAAAGGAGTGTGGGTCTGACCAGGGTATTTAATGTCTCTCTAGCAGATGCTCCAGAATGAAAGCGAGGAACAAACATGAGGAGAAACAGCATTTCTCGGAGGCAGGAGATGGACTTTGACCCGAGATCACAGACGATACCGAAGACGCTACACATGTGCACGCGCGCGCGCACACACACACACACACACACACACACACACACGACTGTGGATTAAACAAAGGAGGGCCCTAAAGCGCTGGGTGCTCCCGAGAAGATATACAGAGCCACGGAAGCCCACATGCTGCCCCAGCTCAACACGCCGACAGGGCAGGCTCTTCACGGGTCTGAGGGAAAAGGGCTCCAAGTCCGGGTTCCGTGTGCAGCCAAAGCGGCAGGCGTGTCCACAGACAACACGCTCACATCGAGTTTCTGTGGTCACAAGTCACCAGCGCCAGCGCAGGAGCCCTCGGAGATGAGGGCAGAAAGCAGCAAGGAGGTGACGTGGGGTCCGGGAACCGGAGACGAGAGGCGGGGAGCCCAGGGACTCCATCAGAGAGTGACGGGGACAGAGCCGGGCACTTCACAAACAACCGAAACTGTGTACGACACCCACTTTCCAGACCAGACATTGCTGCATCTTCAGCTCAACATACCAACGGATCAAGACTTGTCAGAGGCTCAGCTGGGGCCACACTACAGAGCTGGGGCTCAGAAGTACACAGGCCCAAACATTTCATCAGCAGCAGCTTCACAGAACACTAGGAAACAATCCGACCAGCCACAGGGACGGACTGCACAAGGCTGAGCCCAGATCAGTACGTGGCACCCACTCTCATGGCCACCACGAGCGAATTAAAGATAACATTTGTGTAAGAAAGGTGAAGAAAACGAACCGCTCTTTATTTTTTGAAAATTGCTAGCTCTTATCTGAGCTTCCCGAAACCACCATGTTCACATAAACGTGACTAAGACGTCACCTGACCATTCCACTCCGACCACTAAACAGCCTTGCCGTGTAAATGACACCAAAGTGAGACGTCCCTCTCCATACCGGATCCTCACGGCTCTGAGGAGGAATACTGTGCATTCCCTTCCTGCGGGTCTGGGCATGAGCCAAGGTGTTCAGACTGCCGCCTCGCGGGGGCCTCTGCTTCCTTGAGGTACAGAGGCTAACCCTGGCTGTCCTTCCCCACCTACCACGGCTCGAGGGTGTCCCCTCAAAAACTGGGGGCTGCCACACGAGTGCCCTCCCCACCGAGAGGGACGAGGCCCCCGAGCAGCGGCCCCTCAGCGCGGGCACCGGCCTTCCTCTGCCCCTCATAAATCACCCAGCCAGGGAATGAGAGGGACACAGCGCTCCATGACACCACCTCTCCACACTCCGAATGCCACAGGGGCAACAGTTCACAGACCACTGGAACCATGTAAAGTGTCCAGTTTAGAGAGCGGAAATCAGAAGTCACACCAGTACTTAGGCAAAACCCACGAATTGATCTTGTCCAGTCAAAGACCAGAAAACAGAACGCTTACAGGAGCAGGAAAGGAAAGACAGACGTCACACTGGACACTTCAGTACCTCGAGCCCTTGTATCCACTGAGATCTTTGTCCATATCCAGTTCAGGGGTGGACTCGATGATTGCTTGAACTTCCGACTTGTCTTCATTTTCAACAGAGCCTGAGAGAAGGACACGTGAGCTGAACAACCACCTACTAAGACAGTCTGAACAGGAGAATCCTGTTGGTTCTATGGCGATGTCATCCGAATATTTAACAGCTGTCAGAGTGTGTTCTGGGCAGGAGGGTTAGTCAGTGTCAGCATCAAACACGAGGGAGGAACCTAGAAAAAGTCTTCACTTGTGCTTCCCCAACTCTGGGGCAGGCTCTCCCTTTCCAAGGTACTGCGTTCATTCCTACTTCCAGGGTGGAAAACAGAGAAATAAAGATACAGACTAACACACACTAACACAGGGGACAGAGAAGGATCGTCTTCCCAGCCCCCCAATTTTTCAAATACTTTACACACTTGGGCCTCTTAGCTTACCCGTGGCTGAATGCAGCACGTTATCTACCTATTGTATCCTCCTCAGACTCGGGCTGCTGGGTCTGTGGCTAGTCAGGGACGAGGGCACTCACCTGTGGACACGTTCCGCGTCTCCTGGGCGACCTGCACTTCAATGTGCTTGCTCAGCTCGGACTTAGTCGGGGTGTCCGTGCCCTTCACCAGCCCATCACCCTCTTCCTTTAAGGGAGTGTCAGGGGGAATGGCTGCCACGTCGGAATTAGCCGTCGATGCGGGAGTAGTGGCTTTAGATCCACCTTGGCTAACGTCGGAAAGTTCATCCTGCAAATCAAGTTGAAAGGGAGCATTTACCTGAGCGCTCTACTTAAACCACCTCTAAAATGCAGCAGGGGCTCAGTGTGTGCGACGCAGCAGCAGAGCATGTGTTCGGCATGTGCAAGGCCAGGGCTCAATTTCCAGCCCCAAAGAAAAGGAGAAAACAGAAACTTGCCTGGAGAAGATTCTATTAAGTAAACAAATGTAACAGTCACTGATTACCAAGAAATAATCTCTTTGGATTATTTATAAATAATCGGGAATATTTAAGTAGATCATTTTCCTAGTAAAAGATGCGATGTTTCTAAATAGAAAGTGTAAAAAATCATAGATCAAAAATAGTTTCAACAATAAAATTACACATCCCTATCAACAACAGGTTTTAATGATAGTTACAATACTATGCAACGATTTGAGATGATAGAAACCATACAACAGGAAGAACTGGGCTCCACTTTCTACTGTACAGCACAAGAACCACATTTTTTTTTTTTTAAATTTTGAGTCAAGGTCTCGCTTTTTGTAGTTCACGCTGGCCCTGAGCTCAGCCTTAAACTCACAGCAATCCTTCTGCCTCTGCATCCCCAGTGCTAGGATTACAGGTGTGAGCTACCATGCCTAGCACTGTGGCATGTGGTTCTAATTGCTGGTGGGAATGAGTCTCCACACCTGGCATTGTTGTATGTGGTTATCAAGGATGAGGATCGAACCCAGGCTCTTGCACTTGCAAGGCAGGCGCTGGAACCACTGAACTTATCCCTGGCCCAAGAACCACATTCTTAAACTCAAGGAGTTCAGTGGTTTTCAAACACCTTATACCCAAACTGTATATCACCCGTTTGTCAAAAGGTCAGACTCTAAGTCCAGCTTCAGACTCGACGCACCTGACCGTGGTTGGGAAGCCAGGTAATCCGCATTTTAACAAGTAACAGGGGGTTCCCAGGCTCAGTACAACTCACTCGCTATCTGGGGTCTCCAGACAGATTTCAAGAGACTCATGCACAGCCTGAGATTTTTTACAAATACTGTGTAAAAGGCATTTTCCTGAAAAGAATCTAGAGTCTTTGTTAAACTCGGAAGAGGTTTACAATGCCAAAACAACTTTGGAAAACTGTCTGATGGCTACCAGAAATGACACATTTCTTTGACAGCAAAATGCAAAGGTAAAGAGAGAAGACACCCAGACAAACACTACCTCAACCCTGACAGGAACAGTGTGGTCCCAGCTCTTGAGGAGGCTGAGGCTGAAGGATCAGGTGGGCCGGGAGCTTGGGGCTGGCCTATGCCACACAGCACACCCTGTCTCTTATAAAGTTCTTAAATGGCCTACTATGACTGAGGAGAACCTGAATAAACTCAACAAATGCACCACTCATTAAATGCATGATCTCGGGTACATCATACATTCTTTTTATCCTGACAGTTTCTAACCTGTATCTACTTCACATGATTATTATAGATCATTTACATCATATATATATATCATTTATATAGAGGCTTTGCAATGCATTTCACCTGAACAAGGTAATTCGTAATTTCAGCTTGGATTATAAATTATAATTATTTGTACAGTTGTAATTTTAAATGTACTTAAGGCTTTATTCCTTTAAGGGTTCCGCATACCCTTCAGCCCTATCCCAGGCCTTCTTTTTAAATTTTATGAGAGTTGTAGAAAGTGGTCACCCAGTGTTGGGTGACTACTCTTTGAGATTCTTAGTTCTGTCACTGGGCTTGGCTCTAAGATAGGAGGACCTCTATCCCCACATATAGCCTACAGCCATACCACCCTGAACATGCCCGATCTCACCTATCCACACATATGCTTGCTCTTCACAACCCGACAGTTCCTACTATACCTGCCTTGGTACAGTAACGGCTCAGCCACGTGTTTCTGTTTTATTTCATTTTTTTTTTTTTAGCCCAGGCTGACCTCAAACTCACAGGGATCCTCCTGCCTCAGCCTCCTGAGTGCTGGGATTACAGGTGTATACTACCACGTCTGGCTAGCCACTCACTCTCTTATCATCATTTTAAGAAATGTGGGCATCTAGTCAGATGCTGATCCACTTAAAACTAAACCTCTTAGATTTTTGAATATGTCCAAAGAAAACCACAATGGTATGTCAACGTTAGAGTACACTTAAATTTTCAGTGATGTAGGAAAATGCTGTTTCACTGAAGATATATACATATATAAATATGACCATGTGTATACACACTCAAGAAACAACCAAAGATGCACGCAAACTGCCATCTGTAACAGCAAAAGATTCCAAAAAGTTCTTAGACTTGCTGAAGGCGAAGTCCAGGCGTGGCTGGGTCAAGGGCGCCTCACGTATGTCTCCTGGCACACAGAGAGAATAACAGGCTCGAGCACACCCACCTCCGTGTGTAGAAACTGGCTTAAGGGCATCTGGAGTTCAGCCCCTGGCCCAAACCAGGCAACCTATCCACAGCTGCCCCGTACAACCGCCCACCTCTCTGCACGCTTCAACCACTCCACAACTGCCCCGTACGACTCCCCTGCTGTTTGCTTTATAAGTGTGTGCACTGGCTAATAAAAGCAGAAGTGCTCCTTGAACGTCCCTGGAGTCGGTGTGGCGACTCCGCGACCTCTCTCTCAGCCCAGGGTTGAAACCTGTTTCCTCAACAACTTCCAGATGACAACAACTCACAAGTGCAAGGTCCTGAGTTCCATCCCCTGTACCAGAAAAAAAAGTTCTCTGAGCAAACACTGGCTTAGGATGGAGGTCACAGGTCAGGGCAGGGGAACGGGAGCCACTAACCAAGAGTGTGAAGCTTGATTCAAGAACGAGGAGTGCATGCTAGGGACCTTGCTAGGCAAGGCTGGAACCCCATCTCCACAAGTGGGCTGCATAGATCCTGGAGAGTCTTCTGACCACAAGAAAATTTAAAAAATTAAAACTCATAAACTATAATGTCTCAAAATATGAAAATAAGCATATTATAATAACCAATAAAGAGAATACTATACAAGGATTAGAAATCAGGTTTTGAATGAATACTTGATGGGGCTGGGGAGTTAGCTCAGTGGTTGTGACACCTGCCTTGTGAGCGCAAGGTCTTGGGTTCGATCCCAGGTAGCCACATACAACAATGCCAGGCATGGAACTCAGGGCCACCCTGGACTACAAAGTGAGACCCTTTCTCAAAAAAGAAAAAAAATAAACGAAAAACAACTCAAGCCGTGTGTGGTGGGGCAGGCCTGTTGGCCTAGTACTCAGAACGGGCTGAGGCAGGAGGGTCCAAAGTTTGAACCCATCATGGGTAACTCATTGGGACCCTGTCACAAACTAAGAAATAGAAAAGGCCTTGAGGAGATAGCTTAGGGGAAAGGGCCTAGAACTACGAAATGATTTTAAAAGCATCTGTAATACCTAAGATAGTAAATAAAATTATTTCCTGCTTGTGATCTTTTTTAATTTTTTCCAACTTTTTTTTTTTTTTTTTTTAGGTTTTTGGAGACAGGGTCTTGCTTTGCAGTTCAGGCTGGCCCTGAGCTCAGCCTCAAACTCACATCACAGCAATCCTCCTGCCTCTGCCTCCCGAGTGCTGGGATGACAGGCGTGAGCCACCACGCCCGGCACTGTGGTATGTGGTACTGGTTGCTGCTGGGGTGAGTCTCCACACCGTGTATTGTATGTGGTTACCGGGGAATCGAACCCGGGTCCTTGCGCTTGCGAGACAGGCGCCGGAACCACTGAGCTAACTCCCCGGCCCTCCAACTTTTTTTTATAGTAGCCAAGTATGACCTGTATGATAACAGAAGAGCGCTCTGAATCCACCCGGATGACACGCACTTGTCTCTCCCATGTGAGCGGCTTCCTCACTCGCCCTCCCTGCGAGCAGCACTTCCCACTCTTCCAAGCTTACACGATCGTCCTTCACTCACAAGGCCACGCGAACCACGTGGCTGCAGGGAGCGGAACGCACAGCCGTCCTCCTCTCCTACGGGTCTCCACACTGCACTGGTTTCCGAGGCAGAGGAGGACAAATCAGACAGGACACAATTCCAGCCTGCATCACCGCCTCTCCTCTCCAGTTCAGAAGAAAGTGCTGACTGGTTCTTCCAGTTGGCGGCTGGCGCAAAAACACGAGGGTCCCATAGCAAAGGACTGAACCGGCTGCGGCTGCAGTGGGCGCCCGCCAGCGCGTGAGGCCGGGGCCTGACCCCAACATGGCGAAAACACAACTGCTCAGTCCAGCAGACACGCTGGTCTGCATTTGAGGCAGAACCCCCGGCAGTGAGGTTCAGCAGCCAGGAAGGAACGTGGGGAAGATGCTGTGAGCTACTGACGCCCTGCACCACGTATTATGGCGCGAAGGTGCGGCTGCTGCTGCCGCCGAGGTGTGCTCGGCAGGCTGGACATGCTGCTGACGTTACTACCTACGCGAGCGTCAGGACCAGGCATGATCTACAAGCGAGCTCCTCTCCAGCTCGTCCGGCCTGTGGATCAGCGGCTCGCACTGAGGAAACCCTGGGCTTTGCAGCCGCCTCGTCTGTGCGTGGTCCTTGGAATTATCAGAGGGGAATTTCGCTAAGAAAAAAGCTGAAAAACAAGAACGGAGATTGCAGAGCTGTACAACCTGTCATTCACTGCCACAAACGTTAATACGAAATACTGTAATATATAATCCATTTTTAATTTTGCCTTCTTTAAACATTAACACAGAAACCTACTCAGGACGCTATGGCAAGAAGACTGCTGCGAGTTTGAGGCCAGCTATGCTACAGAGCAGAGCTCTGTCTCAAAAACTAAAAAAGATTAACCAAGACTCAAAGGGAGGTAATATGAGAATAAACAACACAAGCAATAGAAAGAGAGGCCCGAAGCAATCACATCCCAAGAAATAAGCTCAGACTGCCCGGACTGCCTCCTGAACACGCGCGCGCTCCTGTGAGAACACAGGGACCCAGTGGCATCTGACGGCCCAGTGGGCAGAGACACCAGGCTGGGAGCCCCTTGCTCGCTCGCCTGGCCAGCAGGAAAGCGGAACGCTCAGTGGAGGGCAGGAAGAGCTGCCCATGTTCAAAGCTGAACGACCTGAAACGCCAAATGGCAGAACTTGAGAGCCCCCAACACAAGTCGGATCCACTGAGTCCACCCTGGAAGGAGAGAGGAAGGAACCAAGGATGAAGACATCACCCCTCCGAAGTTGTGCTCAACAAAGGCAGAAGGATGCAGAAAACACAAAAGAGCCACTGCAAAATTACACTAATAACCGTGGCAAGAATCCGCTGAGGGGTGTGACGACCACCAGGTGAGCCTGGGATAGTCAGAGCGTCTGTGGCTGGACGGGGCACCTGTAATGCCCACCGAGGCCGAGGCAGGAAGACTGCAAGTCTGATCCTAGCCTGGGCAATCCAGAACCCAGTGAGACTCTCAAAATAAAAAACAAAAAAAGAGCTGGGATATAGCTCAATATAATGGCTCTGGGTTCAATCCCCAGTGCTAAGGAGAAAATATAACCTAATCTAATTGTAAGAAATCATCAGGGAAGAAAAACTGAAGTGACAGCTTACAAAATAATGAACTACTACTCCTCAAAAATCTCAAGGCAGTGCACTTGGGAGGCTGAACCAGGAGGCTCATGAACTCGAGGCCTGCTTGGGCCACATGGTAAGTTTAGGGCCAGGCTGAACTACAATGCCAAGACTCTGTGTCCAAAAAATATCTCGAGGTTATAAAGAACAGCAGGACAGAAGCCACATTTTGGAGGGCACTAACTGTAACATGAGAGCCTACAGGAATCCTGGAACTGAAAACGGACTCTGGTGGGAAACCAGTGAGACCTAAACAGGAGTTTGTACATTAGCAGCACTGCAAAGCCCACGTTAATGTCTCGATTGAGAAAACTGCACTCCAGTTAGCATGGGGGAAGCTGGAAGACAGGGTATGAGAACTCTGCGCCCTTCTTACAACTTTTCTCTGAGTTTAAAATTACTTCAAAAAAAAGGATTTCTTAAGAAATAAATTTTTTAAAAATTCGCCATTGCCCATGTATTGTGTAAAAGGAATCTCTGACAACAGGCAATAAGAGAAATAGGGCTCATGTACCCCCAGAGTCAAGCTGGTGAAATCTAGGGCCATAGGGACAGTCAGTGTGGAGCTCGGAGCACAGGGGTGGGAGCCTCCCGCAGAGGGCAGCCAGCCGGCCAGGCCCTTGGCATGCTGAGCACATCCCCTCAAGAATGCAGCGCTTGGCTCCACGCTCCAGACTGCCAAGGAGAAGGCGCAGAGCCCTGCTGAAGGGCTCCGGGCCCGGGCAGGGTTCATGGACTCTTAAATGTCCACAAGGAGGTGAGCTGTGCAGGAACAAGGCGCACAGGAAGGTAATGTGCACTGGCGCTTGACAGGGAATCCCGGCTAGCTGGCAGGGCGAGTTCCTGCACCTGGACTTCCGCGGATTTGTCTGCATTACACTTGGCCTTTTGTACTTCAATTCCTTCTAGATCTGCAGTTGGTCCATGCATATAATTCAGTGAGACAAAAGCCTCCCTCACCATTAGGGTTCAGTCTCACCCTTAGCACTTTTATGAGACATTTTATAGCAGAACAACTTTGGTTATTTGATTTCTTTTACCGATTTTACTAGAAAACCTCTAGCTTAAAAAAAAAAAAACCTGTTAAAGACACAATATAAATGCCTCTGCTCCCTGCCTAAACTGCTCTCTAAAGCACCTGAGGGTCATCAGTCAGGGGCACGTGAGGCTAAGCTGTGCCCTTCAGCATGGCATTGATAAGCCAGAGGGTGAAACCAGTGCTCGGAACCTAGGAAGAGACGTGACCGGAAGCAGAGCTTCGGAGCTCAGCTCAGGGACCAGAGTTGCGGACTGGAACCCGGGACCATTTCTGTGCAGTGACATTTACACACCTTGGATCTGATCACCGGGTGTGCAGAAGGGCTGAGAGTGAAGCTGCGCGTCTCTACAACATTTAAAGGACCCAAAGTAGGAGAGAAATCTGCAGGCGGAAGGGCGGGGGTGAAAGCAGCACTTTGGGGATCAGAATGTGTTCAGCTGTGTCGAATGTGGCTCAGAGACTCAGGGAGGACTGGCGGCTCTTCCTCAGATGTGGAGAGGGTGTCTCAGAAGGGACACTGATGCAGTCAGCAGGAACGACAGGTGTGGCGGGGGGCTGGAGCAGAGAAACTGCCCCAAGTGTACCCGCCCCCACAGACCTCCTGCCCATCTGCACCTCGCACCTTCCCCACCTAGCTCCTCCAGCCGACCTTGCTCTCTTCAAGCATCCTCCATACTTGCAATTCCATGACTTCCTTCATTTGTTTATTTGTTGGTCCACCTTCACAACAGCGTGATAAATCCAGAGATACAGCGTGCAGGGTGGGAGAAGTGAGTGCAAAAGTTCACAACACATGTCACGTGTGTGTGCCAGGTACCCAAGGTGAAGGCAGTTACTGCATGTCACAAACAAAAAGGAACCTGTGCAGACTGCTTCCTAAGAACTGCATTTGTCCAGGCTCATCCTTTCTAGAAGATCCGCAGTTATTTATAACCTTACTCAGTATAGGTTTCTCACTGTGAGAAAATTTCAATACAGAAACAAAGAAGGCCCATAACTTGGCAAATCTCCCTTTTTTATTTTTTGCCAAAAACTTTCTATTGTTCTCTGCTCCCTGGTTACAATCCATCGTGCAGCTTTTCTCACAGAACGTTTTTACCTTATCTTCACTTTAAAAGAACTAAAATTAATGTTAATTATAATTCTCTTCCAATTTTTTCCTCCTCTTTTTTGGCTGCAGTACTGGAGACGGATCCAGGGCCTTTGCACTGGCTTTGTTCCCAGGCCTCCCTCAATCCCCACCTTCCTGCTTCAGCCTCCAGACTACTCGTATTACAGACAAACTACAGGAGATTTTAAAATAAGAGATACTGCCATGCACTCCCTGTGTTCAGAAGACACTGTGTTCAGGGACACAGGAAGACAAGATGAGACAGTCTGTGATACACCTGCAACGTGGCCCATGAACGAGCCCACCCTCTGCCTACCAGCCCGTGGGGAAGTTACAGGACCTCTGCTTAATTAGAAGGCTGAGCTGAAGCAGACTTGTGCTGTTTGCAGTGTGCTACCTGGTCCTGAAACACTGTCTGTCAGGCCTTCATTTTAGAAGGTGGCTCCATGTCCAGACAGTGCCAAGCGAGAAAGGACTGGTTTGGATTCTCCTGAGGAGCACCTGCCGCGCTGTCTCCAGAGGGGACACAAGCTCTGCTGCTAAGTCCACATGAATCACTCTAACTGGTTGGCTATAACTTGCCAGTAAAATTCTGTCACAGCATGTCACTGGTTTAAATAACAAAAGAATTACAATAATCATCTGTTAAAGCACACTTTTGGGTGGTAAATATTAACTATAACTGCTATATGGTAATTCATTTTTGACTTACTAAAAGTATTCCTATTTAATTTTGTTTTTAGAAAGGTGACACAGCCAGTCATTCAACAGGGGGCACCTGCCCTGGAAAATCTACTAAACCACAGACAGGCTTGAGGAGCAGGCGTGGCCGCAGGCGTGAGGAACGTGGCATCTCCATACGCCAATGGTGAGTGCCTGCAACAAAAAGAAGCCAGAGGCTCTGTGGCGGGGCTGCAGCTCACTGGCAGAGCACTTCCTCAGCAACACCAGGCCCTGGTTCAGTCCCCAGCACCGGAAGACAAGAAACAAAAACATTTTTCAGTGGGAGAAAAGCCATCGAATAGTTAATGAGGGCTTATTGTTTGGAGCATATTTCAAAAGTCAAAAGAATGATTCTGAAAATCTCCACCATCTGGAGATGAAAGACCACTTATATTATCTCAAAAGATTCT
>PVIR01020385.1:18116-30784 GCA_004026965.1 Petromus typicus
GGCCAGCCTGAACCACAAAGCGAGACCCTGTCTCCAAAAACTTAAAAAAAAAAAAGAACACATTCTGGGGGCTGGGGATTTAGCTCAGTGGTTCCGGCGCCTGTCTTGCAAGCGCAAGGACCTGGGTTCGATACTCCGGTAACCACATAACAATACCGGGCATGGAGACTCACGCCCAGCAGCAATCAGTACCACATACCACAGTGCCAGGCATGGTGGCTCATGCCTGTAATCCCAGCACTCAGGAGGCAGAGGCAGGAGGATTGCTGTGATGTGAGTTTGACGCTGAGCTCAGGGCCAGCCTGAACTACAAAGTGAGACCCTGTCTCAAAAAAAAGAACACATTCTGAGCAAGCTGTAGAGGCGCATAGCTGTAATCTTTGCTAGCTACTCAGGAGGCTAAAGGCAAGAGATCACAAGTTCAAGGCCACCGTGTGCAATTTAGTGAGAACTTGTCTCCAAAAATAAATGGGACTAGTTCAGTGCACTTTGGCTTAACCCCAGTAATGCAAAAACAAACAAAACGTGTTAATGAGCACCTACAAGTTGCCAGCCACTATTCCAAGTGCTAGGGATACAGCAGAGAATTTATCTTAGTCCAGAGAAACAAACTAGTAAAAATTAAAATGGCTAGTATTTTAAAAGACAGTGAAGTTATCTTTAAGCACTTAGACTACGTAAAGACTGTAGAGAAAAATAAAACATGAAAAGGAGTTAAGATACAAATAACTCCTTTAGATACCAACAGCCTATTTCAAGATATAGTAGACTTTATACCAAAGCTTTTAAAATAACCAGTACTCGCTTTAGAAGTATTCTATGAGAGAGAGAATATAATTACAAAATTTTGTTTGTCTTTCGAGATGGGATCTCACTATGTTGTCTACTCTGGGCTCAAATGATCCTCCTGCCTCAATCTCCCTAATACTTGGGACTACAAGAACATATCTGTGCACCTGGCTCACTTTAAAAACAAAGTTTTAGGCTGGAGATTTAGCTCAGTGGCTCTGCACTTGCCTGGCAAACATGAGGTTCTGAGTTTGATCCCTGACACTGAAAAAAATATAAATAAATCAATAAATACTAACTTTTAAGTTAATTAATCTCTATTATTAGCCTCTACCTTCTTCTGAGACAGAGTCTTGCCAAGCTGCCAAGCTGGTCTGGAGTTTGTGGGCTCACGAAATCTTCCTAACTTCGCCTTCCAGGCAGATGGGACTTTCAGAGCCACCATGCCTTGCTAGGCAATGTTGCCCATTACGTTTATCATTTGTCTGACAAGTTCTGCATCAAGAATACAACCCATAATAAATTATCACCAGGCCTTTTTGGTTTAACACAATGCACTTCTGTGTAGTGCTTCATGAAGCAGTTTTGACATTAAAAAGTATTTTGTTTTGTTTTTAAAGTGAAATCCTCCTAAACTGTGCAGTTTCCAGCAGTGAGCCAGGGAGCTGGGCAACAGTGATTTTCAGTTCTAAAAACACCATTGGGTTTATTAGGGACCCCACTAAGTTCATCTTAGATCAAACTTCAGCTAAATCAAACAAAATAATTTTTTAGGGAAGAGCTTATTCCAAACGTTAAGACACCACATTCACAGACGATTACATTTGACTGTGCTGCTTGTCCAGGACTTACACTGAGATGAGACAGCTTATCGGGGGCGCGGATGATGCCAGCAGAGCCGCTCACCTTGAGGCTGGTGTGTGAGCGCGGCTGACTGAGCTCCTGGAACTTCCACTGCTCCGACCCCGGCGTCTCGCCGCCCTTCTGAGCGTCCGGTGTCAGCAGCCCGTCTCCGGCAGGCAACGGGAAAATCCCTAATGATATAGGGCGTTCTTTTCTATTTGGAGAGGGGAGAGAATTAAGCAAGCATTTGTTTTTATTTGTCACGACTGTAAGTGGTAAGCCTGGGCTATTAGTACTCTGTGATCATCACTTTCAGTGACACTCTCTGCCCCTCTCGATCAAAGAGAAGAGGACAGAGTCTCTGAAGTTTCAGTTATCACTAAGAGATGAAGAAAAGCGTCCAAACCGTTTAGAAATTACCACTAAGTTTTGCGGCCGGGAGCAGCCGGTGGTGTGGTCTGGGGTCAGAGCAGCCCTGCTGAGGGAGCCTCGCTGGGTTTCCACAGGCCGCACGCGCCCCTTTCCGGGCTGAGCCGCCTGGCTTCCTGCTTCCCAGGCCCTCCGCTGACGGGCCTCTGAGCACACAACTTTCCTGCCTACAGAAAATCGGATGCGTCGTCTGGATCAGGGCTACCGACTGCAGACTGTATCCCACCTAACGTAGAAAATTCTGTTTTTCTACAGACCTCTGCATGAATTCCTTTCAGGCACTCTGCATGTGAGAAGACCAGTGTTAGTTTTTTTCCCCAAACAAGGGGCCCAAGAGACTACATTAAAAAACTGCTGATTTCCCAATGTTCTGTGGGAAAACTCAAAGAACAAGTTATACTTTTAATAACAGAACTTCAACAACAACAACAAAAAATATCTTTTGTTGATGAACCCAAGATTCCCAATGAAAGCCCTTTACAAAGTGGAAATAAGCCTACGAACAGGTCATCCGAGGTCACGAACTCACACATGAGGAAACTGAGAAAGAAACGAGACACTAAGGGCTCAGTGGCCCTTGAATTCCTTCCTCTAATACTGAGAAATGTAGAAGAGAAACAATGGGGTTATAGAAAAAACAAGGGAAAAAAGTTTGCTAAATGAGTCTCTTCTTCGATAAGTGCATTTTCAGACTAAGCTGCTGTGGAAGCTTGTCCTTTTACTTGCCCTCGCACTCCTTTCCACAGGACTAATAAAACTGTGTGGACGTCTTCCTAGAGAGTAAGGGACACAAAGAGGCTGAGAAACTGCATTTTATCAAAGTTGTATGCACAGGAAATAAGCCTTTAAAAAAGGAATCATGCCTCCCACTTCTTCACATGTGTCACACTTTTTCCTATTTGATTTGGGAGAAAAAGTCCAACACAGGTAGCCAGCGCAGTAAGGTATGAGATGTGAGCTCCAAGTCTAAGTCTGTGACTAGAAGCTGTCAGAACAACCAATGACAAAGACCGGCCACCCGGTTTGCGTCCGTCACGCCAGCACCGGCAGCAGCAGCCTCTCCACGCGCTGGGTGAGGGGGCACTGCACGCCCTCCATATGCACAGTGCCCTGTGACTGAGAACTAACTTCCTTTTCTATTTTTTTGAAGATGTCCTTTCTTGAGAATAATTGGCTCTTATGCTAAAGTATGTCTTTTCTGTTTCTTTTCTCTTAAAATGACCTTTCTTTCACTGAACAGCCCTAACAGTGGTTGGTAGCTAGATACCCCACCCCCACACTAGGGCTTGATCCCAAGGCCTTCACAGTGAGCTGCATCACCGGCCCTTTAAATGTGGTACAGGGCTTGCTAAACTGCCTAGGTGCCCAGGCTCCCATTTGTGATCCTCCTGCCTCGGCCTCCCACGGTGCTGGGACTCCACACAGGTGTTACTTCTCTCAGCTCTAATTCTCTCTTTCATATCAGTAACTGACAAAATGAAAAGCTGTCAGTTATGTCAGCCTGGTATTTAACACCCGATTTGGGGGAGCATATTCTGGGAACAGACAATCCTACAGCCTAAGGGCGTCAGTTGACCTTTATTCCTTTAACGGACCTTACTGCCTTTAAGTAAAAAGTGATGGAATTGAGTTGGGCTCAGGCTAAGGGAAAGCTCACTGCCCCTCAGTACAGCGACAGGGAGATGACACCAGGCTCAGTGAATCTGTCACCCTCCTACAAGAAGTCTAGACCAAGCCACCGGTCAAACCTGAGTCCTACTCCAAGGCCCACACCCTCGTGCTCGCGCCTACCAGATACTGCTGGGGAATGACTCCTCTCCGACTCCAATGTTAGTGTCCTACCAGACCTACAAGCAGTACACCTCTTCCCCTCAGGCCCGTCAGTCATACAGAAAGTGCTATCTAGGAAAGTGGCTCTCACAGCTGCCCTGGGCTGCACGCTCGACTCTGGCCAAAGACGGAGCTGTCCACTGCTCTGCTAAGTTACACCAGAGCTGGGAGGGGGCACACGTGAGAGCCAAGTTCTCAGGAGTCGGGACCCCACGCGGCTGTGAGACTGCCTGCTCAGGACTCCATGCAGCAAGTGTTCCTCGAGGAAAGTGAGCAAAGGCGGGACGTGCAGGAAGACAGCGAGGGTGTTTTACCGCCCAGTGGAAACACCTGCTCTCACTGGTTACAATACTGCTATGTAACAGAGACCAAGCCAGCAGTGGCAGAACCCTGGGCGTGTGCCTTTTAAATTGCTTTAATTCCACATATCAGGGGTTTTTTGGTTTATTATTTAAATGTTAGCTTATATGATTAGTTCTCCAAATATACTTTTAAAAGAGCTTTCTCGTTAGACTCACAATTAATACAACTAGTCAGATAAAGGGCGATGGTAAGATTGCATCGCTGAACACTCGCCACCACGTGGCAGGTGCTGAGCCCATCGTGAGGCAATAGCTCATTCCTCCCAAACGCGGTGACTTCTCCAGCTTTGCGAGCAGCACAGCGATGCCCAGGAACTTGGTGGTGGTGACTGGCAGAGCTCGGTCAACTCCAAGGGCCCAGCTGCTTCCCAACTACCAACTTTTTAACAATTTACTCCTAACAATGAAGACTACTATGTTAATTCAAACTGGCCACAGCTTTGCCTTTAAAGTTTAAGCACAAAGTACTTTAACAGTAAAGTAACTGTAGTTTTAAGTTTTGCTAAAAATGGGGACACATGTTAATGACTAGAATTAATGCACCACATATCTTGCAACTGTGATTTAACAAAAAACAATAATCTCCCTCAGTTTTTAAAGTCACCCATGAAGGAAGCAGCCTTAAAGGAGGCAAAGTGTCGTGCCAAGGGCTTGAGGGCTGCCGGCATGGGATGGAGCCCGTGCCCAGGCCGCGCCAGGCTGAGCCTCTCCCGCTGCACGCAGCCTTCTGGGCGCGCCAGGCCAGGCCAGTCCCCTGCTGAGGCCAACTTGAATGTTCCGCAGATTCTGGAGTCAGGGTGCTCGCATTCTCTTCAAAACTACACATGCCTAGGTACACAGGCGCGTCTTTATATATCTCTCATAGAGATCAGCTATGGTTGTTCCAATTTTTAGAAATCAGCAAAGAGGATTAATCAGCAAGTACTTTTCAACCCCAGATGAAATTTAATTTCTGGGTCTTAAATTAATATGGAATCTCAGCTGGCCTCTGAATAAAAAGGAACACACTAAGGGAACTACTTTAATTCTTAACTTGTCTAAGTTCACAGTTAGAATTTGATTATTTTAAGAACCATTTAAATAATCCATAAAAACTGCATACTATAAACCTTCACCTAAAACCAAGCACCAAGCAGAGATCTGAACAAATCAGTTACTTTGATAAATTAGAAAACAAAAGACCCCAAACCTTAGCCTCTGCTTGCAGAGGCCCCGCTCAGGGCTGCAGCAGAGGAGGCAGCAGCAGGGCTGGCGCTCAGTGGCCACCCCCACAAGCAGGCACAGCCATTTGTCACCGGGACTACAAAGCAAAGAATGGGCGACATCTGACACACAATAGTGAATAGGCTTTGTAAAGCTTTCACAACTTCCATGTGTAAATAATGGGGTACCACAGGTCTAGCTCTAAAAAGTTGAAACCCCTTTACTTTAAAATAATTTTGCTCAGGAGGAAAATACTTAAATTATCAGTTCCCATGAGCTGTTATTAACAATTATAAACGCAATAGCTAAACCTCCATCAGTCAAGGAAAACTGGAACAAAAGAAATCCATGGCCTGTGTGCGCTCGACAGCTCTCTGCCCTCAAGGGTGGAAGCTAACCCAGGGGCAGAGGGAACTTGGCGCCGGCCTGTCCTCTTACTCTCCCTCTACTCCTTCAACATCCCGCTTAAAGCAAAACCACGGTGACCTTGTGCTCGGGTGTAAGTAGCTAAGAAAACGCTCTGGTCGGTAGTTTCCAAACACAAAGTAGGATTCCTAAGAGGTGGCCTATAAATTACTGCAAATAGGAAGACGTCCTAGCTTCAGGCCATCTTCCATTGTTTCAAGCCACAACAGAAATGGTTAGGAGTGAAGGACACAGAGGGAGCTGCAACCTTGCGAGAAACCTGAAAGCAGGGCTCCCCGGGGCGAGCGGAATACCTGAGTATCCGTGGCAGATTCTGCGTCAGCGCCGGCACGCCGGTGGAGATAGAAAAGTGCACGAGCAGCAAAACCGAGAGAGACACTAGGATAGCGGAATTAATGACCACCGCCCCGCCAACAAAGCCAAACACAAACAGCAGCATGCATCCAGGACTCATGGCGCTGCGCTGGCATGGTGAACCGCCCGAACCAGGAGGCCTACGCCGCGGCCGAGGGGGGGTCTCCGTAGTGAGGAGCTGTCATTCAGCGGCTGCCACAAAAACAATGCCATCGGCAGCAGCTTTCCACGCCAGCCCGCGGCGCGGGGGCGCTGACGTCATCCCGCCCTGCGGCCGGGCCTGCGCCGCCAGCCTATGAGCCGCCGGCCTCCGCGTCGGGCCGGCGGAGTCCATTGGCTGCGGGGCGGGGGCTGCATAATTTATTCACACTCCTACCTCCACCGATGGCTGGCCAGCCCCCTCAAACGAGCCTCTCTGCCACGACAAATCTCAGCCTCTCACAAATTATACAATTCTAAACCCAGTGCAATCTCCATCAGTTCTTTTTAAATCAAAACACCTGAATACGCTGCTGATCCAGACAGCAGAGGTCTCAGGACCCACCTCGCCCGTGGGGAGGCTGCCTCTGCTTTTCCATCCTGTGCTTCTCTAGCATTCCAACCACTGCAGAGAGCTTTCAGAGGCAGCCCATTGTTCCAGGATTAAAGAACAGAAGGAACAGCCACAAAACAGATTATTTACCCCGTTTATTTCTCCCGGTGGGCGGCGGAACGTCTAACAAAGCTCACCTGATCCGACTGTGCGCTGTGGACTCCAGTTGATCGCTCCCTGAGAGCTGCTGAAGTTTTGTTCTTTCTAAGTGTTCCATATAATTATGGATCATCTATTTCAAGAAAGAAAAAGCCATAATATTTAACACTAATACTTGGATTAAAACACAATACTATTACACAGCAGATGCTTTCGTACTTTATTCATCATGCTACCCATTCCACATAAAAGAAAAATTAAGGAATAAAAATTTGAAAGGCAAAGGAATACAGAAATGCTTACATTTAATATGCTACTGTCCGTAATAGTAGCCGATAGCTTGTTTAGCAGGGCAACACCTTTTTACATATGAAATACTGCTAAACGAAATAATATTGACATTGAAATGAGAATATCGACATTAGGAGGTAATAAAAGACTACTCATTAGAAATAATAGACACGAGAAATCTATTCATTAAAATGGGAAACAATTAATTTGAAACAAGAAGAAATCATATCCTTTCTTGTGCTATTGATGATCTTTTCCATGTTGAATTAATAAAAATTCTTTTCGATTAATACAAAATGTTCACTAGTTGTTTCTATAGATTTCATTGAAAGAATGCCAAAACATTTTCTTCTTTATGAATTTACTGGTATCATTTAGTGTAATCATGTACAAGAACAGCACTGGGCAGGAGACGCAGCTTGGCGGTTCTGGTGCCTGCCTGGCAAGTGCAAGATCGCGAGCTCCAGCCCGGGAGACACAAAACAAAAACAACAAAATCGGCTAATACTGATGAAAAAACCTTAGATTAGGAACAGTGACAGAGAAACTGAATGTAGAAGTGAAGACTTTAATATCAAATTCATAAACTGCTAAGAAACTCTAAGGCCCTATTCTCAATCATCTAAATTTTCACTTTTGATGATCCTAAATCTGGAATTAAAATACATAAAGAAATTTGAATCAAAACCAAAAAACCTTCATTAGAGATGCTAACACGCTATAATAAAAAGATGACTTTTTAAAAACAAGAAATGATTTGTTGGTATTATGGAGGAAGGAAGTAGTGAAGGGCAAGAGAAGCGATGCCTTTCTAGGAAACACGGCCTGCGTCTTTACAGAGCACAGAGCAGCTCAGGAAGCCACCGCGTCAGCTCTGTGAAGACGTGTTTCTACCTCAACATAACTGCACATGCATACCAAAATGTAATGCAGCATACTAAAAAGCTAAAGACACATTTCTAAACAAATTTTAAAATTTTACTTTTCAGTAGCATAGCTTTTGCTGTGAAAATTCTACTTGGCACGTAGAAAAATTAGGAAATGAAAGTTAATTTTAAAGTGTTAATTATTATTAAACTAATTAGCTCTCATGCATGAATTAAAACAAGTAACCTGTCAAGTCAAATTAAATAATTAGAATGATCCCCAATTAAGACTGGTCTAAACAAGAAATGTTATCAGTAAGGAAAAAAGGACACAGAATCACATGAATATAGTATGTGAAAGCATTTTAAAACCTGTTTTGTTTTGTTTTGTTAAAAAGCCTTTCACTATGTATTCCAGGCTGGCCTCGATCCTCCTGCCTCAGCCTCCAGAGTGCTAGCTCACATTTTTTAACCTTAAATTTACAGATTTTTCTTTCTACTCTCATTTTCCAAAAGATTCACAGAAAGACAGTGTTGGTCTTTGGCAGCAATAATGAGTTATTCTTCTTTTGTATTGGTGGAAACAACAGGGAAAAAAAATTAAACTTAGACTAATATAAATAAGTGATTGTTGGGTCTAACAGATGTTACTTTAAAGTTTCAAAACATTTTAGAAATCCTAAATAAAATTCCTTAGGTACTAGACAGTATCATAGAACTGATTTGTTCAAATGAAAAATTGAAGTTTCTTTAAACATTTCACATTAATAGACTAAAACTTCTCCCAGATTGGTGTTCTAGTACTTAATTTAATAAAGAAAAATAACTATAGGGCCAGGGATTTAGCTCAGTGATTACGTGCCTGTCTTGCAAGCACAAGGGCCTGGGTTCGATCCCCTGGTAACCACATACAGTACTGGGTGTGGAGACTCACACCCAGCAGCAATCAGTACCACATACCAGTGCTGGGCAGGGTGGCTCATGCCTGTAATCCTAGCACTTGGGAGGCAGAGGCAGGAGGATTGCTGTGATGTGAGTTTGAGGCTGAGCTCAGGGCCAGCCTGAACTACAACTGTCTCAAAAATAAATAAATAAATGAAAGAAAAATATCGATAAACAGAATGCAGATACAGAACCAGTTCTCTGTCAAATAGTTCATTCTAGGTGGCTAGCTGTTATTTTAATAGCTAGCTCTACTATCTTAAGTGCTTGATAAAGATTTAAAATTTAGAAAATGTTGAACTGTAAACCACCTTCAAATGACTGATCCAGGCAGGCACGGTGGCACACACACACCTGTAGTCCCCACACTTGGGAGGCTAACCAGGACGATGGCTGGGAGTTCAAGGCGAGCCTGAACTACCTAGCAAAATCCTGTCTCAAAAAATAAACAAACAAGCAAAAAGCCCCAAAATCAGGTAATGCAGATATGTTCCTCCCCGGCTCTCAGAGGATCCCCACAGTGACCACACACCCAACTACACCGGCGCGTAACGGAGAGCAGGGACAGAATGGCAGGTTCCACGTTAGAGCGCCAACCACACCCACTGAACACCACCACGTCGGTGTCACGCTCAGCTCTGGCTCAGGGGGAGGAGCCATCGGGGAACCGGCTGTGGTACCGGCTGTGGGCTGAGCACCGGGCACCACAGCCGTGCCCTTTCCGGCCATCTGCGGCCAGCAATGGGCTCACTGTTCTCACTGCCTCTGCCCACCAGAGAAGCCCACTGCCAAAAGCATTTCCTAACATCTGAAATGAAATAATGCACACTATATTCCATGAATGCTCAAAAGCAGAAAAAGTGTAAACTATACAGACTTAAAATTTAAATTCTACTAATAGAGTGCCTCAGTGTGGCTCTGCTTTACAAAGTGAAGCAGGCTGGTGGCACAGACTGGAGTGAGGGCAACGTGGCTGGAGCCATTCTCTCGGGGCCACCAGTCTCTCCCTTCTTGGTCTCAGAACTGCAGTTCTCCATTTTCTCTGGCATGCAAATTAACTCACACATATTCAGGACTCGGTCCAGCAACTAACAGTTACTGCCCCTAAGAGGGTCCCAAAGGAAGCTGAGGAAGGAGTGTCACAAGTTCCCGGGCAGCCTGGACAACTGAGCGAGATCCTGTCTCACAGCACTCCCTAGCACGCACCTGCCTAGGCCAGTGGACAGGGTTCAGGGAGCAGGCAATCCCAAGGCTGACCCAAAGCCCGCTCTGATGACATTTGTGTCAAGCACTGGCTCCTGGCGAAAAGCAAGGCGGGGGTAAAGCCTGGACACAAGCAGTACATGGCCATAACCATGTTAACTTTGAGTCTTGGCCCAAAATTCAATGCACATGTCCATGAGTCACTGATCTTAAAGTCTCTGTGATGCCAAAAAGCAAAGAGGCACAAAACACATCTGGTGCACTTCACCCCGAAGTCTAAACGCGGCACTGATGCAGGCCGCGCAGCAGTCCAGAGCTCCCACCCAGCGTGGCCTGGCACAGGCCGTGCAGCCTCCTGAGTGCCCATCTGTGAGGTACAGGGCGAGGTGTGAAAGACCTGGACGCTCGTCGGGAGACCCCGCAAGCCACGCTGCCTCAGGGTAACCCAGGCTGGCACGTGAGGGCAGTCTCACAAACTGTGGCCTTTGCCCTGGTGCCTCTGTAAGGCGCGTCTTCTCTGAAGTCAGCTCAGCAGTGTGCACAGCACTCCAATAGAGGGAAGTTGCTCACATCACAGAAGGGCTGCAGGAGCCTACCCTCACACAGTGTGCTCGGCAAAAGTATTGTCAGTAACTCTGTGCCCGAGACAGCACCACTCCGGAGTTTAGGAGAGTGAGCCTTCAGACGCCCTACAAGGGCACGGAGTTCAGGAGGGCTTTCTAATTGCTGGCCCCTCGGCCTCAGCACAAGCACGGCCTGGGGGCCGCAGGACACCCACCAACACCTCCAAGCAGCCAGACCGGTGTGGCACCCTTTCCCAATGGGAGACAGACACAGCAATCCTCCTGCCCTTTCCCTGAGGCAGCCACAGAGGTGGGCTGTGTGTGTGTGTGGTGTGTCTGTGTGCGTGGTGTGTATGCACGTGGTGTGTGCGTGCGGTGGGGGTGTGTGTGCATGTGGTGGTGTGTGTATGTGTGCATGTGGTGTGTGTGGTGTGCGTGCATGTGGTGGTGTGTGTATGTGTGCACATGGTGTGTGTGGTGTGCGTGTGGTGTGTGTGCATGTGGTGGTGTGTGTATGTGTGCATGTGGTGTGTGTGCGTGGTGTGTGCATGTGGTGCGTGTGCATGTGGTGTGTGTGGTGTGTGTGTGTGGTTTGTATGTTGGTGTGTGTATGTGTGCATGTGGTGTGTGTGTGCTTGTGAGGTGTGCGTGTGTGTGTGTGTGCGTGTCCACAGGAGCCACCTGGAGACTGTATTGAACCCTTTCTGACTCAGTAATCGGGGTTTTTCAGAGATCTATCTCTTGCTCTTTCCTGACGCTATAGAAATGCAAAAACCATTCATCTTTTTGTTTGAAGTTAATATCAGTTTTTTTCTGAAGTAATATGCCCTCTTTGCATTTAAGAAATAGATGTGGGAGGGGCCGGGGATTTAGCACAGTGGTTCCCACACCTGCCTTGTTAGCACAAGGTCCTGAGTTCGATCCCTGTACCCACATACCACAGTGCTGGGTGTGGAGGCAAAGGCAGCACTTAGGAGGCAAAGGCAGGAGGATTGCCGAGTTTCAGGCTCACTTAGGCTACAAAGTGAGCTCAGGGCCAGCCTGAACTACAAAGAGAGACCCTGTCTCAAAAAACTAAAACAAGGGCTGGGGAGTTAGCTCAGTGGTTCAGGTGCCTGTCTTGCAAGCGCAAGGACCCAGTTTCGATCCCCAGTTACCACATACCATACTGGGTGTGGAGACCCACGCCCAGCAGCAACCAGTACCACATACCACAGTGCCGGGCGTGGTGGCTCACGCCTGTAATCCCAGCACTCGGGAGGCAGAGGCAGGAGGATTTCTGTGATGTGAGTTGGAGGCTGAGCTCAGGGCCAGCCTGAACCAGAAAGTGAGACCTTGTCTCAAAAAACCTTACAAACAAACAAACAAAAAAACAACAAAAAACTAAAACAAATAGATGTGGGAAAATACGAAATGTCACTTTATAGTTCATTATTCAAGAAACATATTTTAGACATACTACAATTTAACATCATAACTGAATAATCTTGAATAATTACAAAGATTAGGACTTCATTAAAAAACAAAAGCATTATTCATCACTATTAGTTACTTATGACATTTAAAAATTCTTCCAAATATGATTATCAGCATGAGTTAGCATTAGAAGCAAACATTATATATAGGGTATTCATCAGGTACTGAACTGAATGGAGTAAAAGGGATTAAAGACAGGCTTTTAATAACTAGTTTTTAGCCAGGCCTGGTATATCCCCCACCTGTAACTCCCGTACTCTGCAGGCTGAGTCAGGAGGACTGTGACAAATTCTAAGCCAGCTTGAACAACAAAGTGAGATCCTCTATCAGGAAAAAAAAAAAAAAGACAAAAAAGCCCAAAACACTAATTTTTAAAAACTAGTCTTTTTTTTTTTTTTTT
>PVIR01020386.1:0-30695 GCA_004026965.1 Petromus typicus
ATGGAACATCTCCCATTGAAAGTCACAGGAAGTGAACAAAGCCAGTCCAAGAGAGAGTCCAGTGGGCTTCAGCCAGCAAGGTCATGGGCAGGGCTACACATCCTCTTTGAGCTTATTTCTTGTCATCATCCACCCAAGTTGCTGTAATGAAGCTACAAGATTTACTATTTTCCTGCCTATTTTGAGTCTTGTTTTGGTCCATTTTCTTTTTGTTCCCCTTTTCCTTCCTTTTGCAAGGGAAACTTTTACTCTACACTACTGTCTTATATTGGAGGTCCTTAATTTGTTTTATGATTGTTGCCAAAACTCACAACTAAAAGTTTGCTCTGAATCTCAGAGGAGATTTTCTTTCCAGTGTTGGAACTGTTAAGATTTTGGCAATAGTTAGAGATGGACTAAATGTGTTTTGCATAATGAGCTAGACATGCAACTTTTAGGGGCCGGGAAGAGAATGTCGTGGTTTAGATCTAAAATGTACGGCAAAATTCTTATGTCTTCAGAGACAAATCTTCTGAGAGATAACTGGACTAAAGGGGCTTTTCACTCATCAGAGTTAGTTAATCCACTTATGAGCAAACAGCTAATTATGCCATTAGGAGGTGAAACATGGTCAGATGAGATGCACCACCAGGAACATGTGCTGAAAAGGTATAGTCTCATCCCTCACTCCTTTTCTTACTCCAATTCCTGGTGGCCATAAATTATTAACTTTTTTTTTCTCTCCACTTTTCCACAGCATTTCCCCCTTGGAGCTGACTGCATCTTTATATCCTCTCCACTTTGAGCCAAATTAAACCTCTGCTCCTTTAAGTCATGGTGCTGGGCATTGTGTACTAGTAATGAAAAACCTGACAAAGAGATATCTAAGAATGAAGTGTTTGTTCTTAGACTTCTCATTATAAAAGGATCGTCCACATATGATCACAAATGGCATCTTTACAACCTGAAACAGCTAAAGAAGGTCTTTAAACCATGGAAACAGACTAGTGTACAAGTCAGGATTTGAACTATTTTATTGATTGTCATGACAGAAACCTTATTGGGAAAGTGCTAATAATGTCTTCTCTGTGGTTATCACAACACGAATGGCACCAAATATTGAAACATTTTTCTGACATTTGAAAATAGTATCCAATTAATCTAACAAGTCACTAACATCTCTCTGACAAACAAGTGATGTTCCAAGGTATTTTATGTTTCTATAGTATTCATCATTATTGTAAACCAAAGGTAGTTAACAAACAATGGTACCTAAGCCAAGTCCAGCTGCTTGGCTTCTTTCTTTTCAGCAGAATCTGAAAGCTAGTAAGAATATTTACATTTGAAATGGTTGAAATAAAGAAAAAGCATGAAGACAATTATTCTGTGATATGAATATTATAAAAAATACAAATTTCATTGCCCACAAATAAATATTGGAATGACATGGTGTTTGCTAATAGACATCATTGGTTCTTTTTCATGTTACAATTATATAGTTAAGTACAGTAGCTGTATAAATGCTGATAGTCCCAGTACTTGGGAGGCATAGGAAAATGATGGAGAGATTTAGGCAAAACTGAGCTATATAGTGAAGTCAAGTTCAGCCTGGACCACACAGTGAAACTTGTCAAAAAAGTTTAAACATCAGTAGTAGTTACAACAGAGACTGCATGGCCAAAGAGTCAAAGAAATCTACGGAAGAAGGCAGAATGGCTTCATTCTTGTTTGTCATTAGTTTTTGGCACTATCTTTTTCTTCCACCTCACCCACTTCCATTTGTCTGATTTTGTAAATAGCATATGAAATCTGTAGGGCTTGAAAACTGAAGTGTTCCAATGTCAGGGACAAAAGTGTCTAATTATAAAGATGAGCTCTTCTACTGTAACAGGCAGTCCAACTGGACTGAAAGATTTGCTCCCACCTTAGTCTAGTTTCATATTCCAAAGGAAGGTGCTTTTAGCTTGTGGAGGGCTTAACATCCTGCTTCCCAAAGTAATGATTTTCAAAAAATTTTGCTTCTATTTTTCCTGGTTCACATTGACCAGGAAAATGAGCAACCGATTAACTTGGATTCTTTACAGTCAGGATTTTGCTGTGTGTCTTGATACGTCTTTCTTAATCTTCTTTTCAAAACATGTTTTCTCATTTAGCCCAGAAGTAAATAGTGCAAGTAACAGGGTGGCTTTCTCCCCCTTTTTCTTCTCTCCTTGAAAAATAATGCTGAAGGAATTGTTTTGCAGTTGAAAATTAATGTAACCTATTATGTCCAGGAAATTTCTTCAATATATTACTTGCCAAGCCCTTCGGCCGTTGTGAAGAAAATAATTTTAATTTATCTCATTTTTCACCGCTGAGTCAATGATTGTTTAACCTAAAATGCCATTGTGACTAAGTGCTCAAACCCCATGGTCCTTGGCTATTTCGCTGGGACTCAGCTATTACGTCCATAAGCCTGCGCCTTAGTAGCACCAAAATTGTCATATTAAAAGAGCCACTGTCAACTTGCCTTTGTTTTTATTGTTTTTAATTTCTTCTTTTCCATTTTCCCTGCTATTTATAATGTTCTGTTTAAAAGTTCAAAATAACATCTCTCTCCTTAGCCTCTTGGTTATTTTCCATTAGTGAGCATTTCTTTCCCAGCTTCTATCTCTTTTGTAGGGCATAGAGGAGTGTGGTGAGCTTGGGTTAATTTGACTATTATCATTATAATGCTGTGTGGGATTTCTCTGCCATGTTTCCCACCATGACCAAGCTAGTATCCCAGGAGAATGAAGGACCATTGTGGTTACAAAGAAAAGTCCTTTGAATATTTGGCATGTTTAACTAGAAGGCCCCATCAAAGACCACTTCAATTTTCAAAAGCTTTTAAGCAATTTTCAAATGCTTTTATGATCATGTTTGGCTACTCCATATTTGTAAAAACATACAAATGAATAAAAACTAAAACAGAAGTCAATTTACTCCTTAGACATTCTAGTGAAGTTTTTATTTATGTAATTTGTATGTAGCAATAGTGTTTTATCTTAGCCTAGTTTTCCCAGAAGCAGAACCTGAAAAGAAGGCATCAGTGTTACTAGGTTATTTCAAGAGTGTGACTCAAGGGAAGTTAGTAAAGGATTATGATCAGTAGAAGGCACAGAAAGAAAGAGTCTAACACCATGATAAGATATCAGATGATCACTCTCTAGGCAACTGTTTATTTGATTCGATAAATGGGAATTTCAGGATGGTCTCCTTTCAAAGACAGGAGAGAATTTTCTGTTTGTTCCTATCCTTTACTGTTCATAGTTTGTACTGTGATTGTTGATTATCTTAACTTTTAGACTGTGAATTCCAGACAGCAAGCTAAGGTGCTCTGTGGCTCCCCACATCATCCACACAGATACCCTGCAGCCCAAGTTGAGGGGCATGAAGCTAAGTGCCCAGATTGCACTTTCAAAGAAAGCTTCTCAGAGTCAGTAGACTTATTCACATTAGGAGCATTTGGAAAAAGAGATAAATGAGACTGAGAAGTTCTAAAATGATGAATAAATTCAGGACAGGTATATCAATCTAGAGTTTTTTAAGGGAGACCCAGAATTTCAGAAGATGGAAGGTGTTTGTCCAGGAACCACACTTACAGAAGGCTTTCTGACTCTGGGCTGATCCTATGTTATTAAGCCACAAACTATATGCCATTAGCTGAGTGAGATTCTCCTTCTTTTTACAAAATGCTCCAGAACTTGAACTAATACCTCCTATGTGATTTGGAAAAACAAGTAGAAAGCTCCACTTCCCAGTCACAGGAAACTCCATTTCATACAGAGCACAGCTTACACATATATGCTTCTATTACTCAAGATTCTTCTTAGACAACTAAGAAGTGGGGAAATTTCTGTGGTTTGGAAAAGGTCATTTACTTATTCAAACCACTGGAGGGACCATTGATAATTTGCTGCTGATTTGTGTGCAGTGTTTCTTTATGGTTCAAGTCTGCTTATAAGGTTGAAAGGGCTTATTTCATTTGCTGAAAATGGATATTCAATCAGCCAATATTTGGTTGAGTGCACACTCTATTCAAGGTATTGAGACCGGTGCTCTGGAGAATCAGCCAATATTTGGTTGAGTGCACACTCTATTCAAGGTATTGAGACCGGTGCTCTGGAGAATAATAGTAATAAAACACAATCTGTCCTTCAGAGGGTTTCTAATCTAATGAGAGAACTTGGTACGTAACCAGACTAGCTGTCACATGGTGCTGAGAGTTCCTAGAAAGAGATACAGAGTGCTTTGAGAACTCAGAGGGGTTATTAATTCTGAATCAGACACTGAAGAAAACATTTAAAAAAAATTGACATGCAAATGTGTCAAAATGAGCAGGGTTTCAGCAGAGGAAGGTTGTGAAAGATTCAAACTAGCACACAAAACAAGAAACCTTGGACTGCATAAAAATAACTACACAAATTAGAGTCTGTGAGCATTGCAGAGATAATGATGAGACTTGATGATTAAAAAGTGCAAAGAGTGAGTAAGTTGAAATTTTCTGGGGTCAACCCAAGGACAACTCATATTCCAGTTTGATAAAAGAGTCAAAACTTAGATTTTATAACATTAAATATGGGAACATCAAAATTCATGGCATTTTGGAGCTCAGGCTTCGGATGGTAAAGGAAGGCCATGGTGTTATTGACCTATGCCCATTTTGTCTGATGTGTTGAGTCAGCCCAAGGAGCTATGAGGTGAAGCATAGAGCCTCCTAATACTCAGGTGCACTTTGCTTGGGGCTCTTATGCCTCAGCCAGTGCAAGTGCTCTTGTTCCTTCACATAAAGTCTGAGTCATCCTGTTAGAGGAGTTACAATGTTGGGAATAACATGCGCCATCTTGCTGGGTTCTTCACCCCTCCCCATAGCTCCACCCTTGGCCATGAAGTTACATTTTCCCAAAATCCACGTCAGCTATAAGCAATAGGAACTGCGAGCTTTATAGTGTCTGTAAGGCTAAAGCTACCTTACTTCAGCCCTGAGGTAAGATCTCCTGACCCCCGGATCTATATAAGACTATCAGCTCCCCTGCTCCCCTGTCTCTTGTGGGTTATGAGAATCAAAGGGCCAACCTATTTTATTTCAGATTCAGAACAAGATCTTGATTTATATATTAATTTCCCTGAAGTGTGGGCTGCAGATATCTCCCTTTTCACCATGAGATGTTATGTGTTTCATCATCTGTACTAGGAACAACTGTTCATTGCAAGAGAAGCAGTTGGAAATGCATAGTCTTTCCTTCAAAATGAAAGACCAATAGCCTGTTTTGTGAAGTTATAGCCAATTACTGAGCAAAAATAATGTGCCTTATTTATCTGCACGTTTCACAAGTAACGTCAGACTAAAACATACAGTTAGATCTACAATGGGTACATGTGTATTAAACATGAATAGACTTATTTTTCCTATTATTGCCTAATGAGACAATATAACTTTAGACACAATGTTTCCTTATGAGGCATTATAAATAATCTAGAGATAAAGTCTAAGAAGTATGTACATAAATTGGCTACTCCATAAAAATACTATGACATTTTTATATAAGGGTTGAGGACCCATAAATTTTAACATTTGGGGGGGGTTCAGTGGTAGGACCCTACAACCAACCTCTTTCATATAGTGAGTGATAAATATATTTCAATTTTTTAATTTCATGAAACCTCTTCTACTGTGTAGGAACCTCTCCAAGGTCAACTTGCTATCCAGGAAAAACAAACAAACAAACAAACAAATACCATCCAGTCTTTCTACATTATCTTTGTCATTTTTCTTGCTGCTGCTACACACTACAGGGATCCTGAGAATTAGAAAGGAAGAGTTTCTTTGAGCCCATGTTTCAGTCCACATTTGGTGGGCCCCAAGGCATGATGGCATGGCAGAGAGTCATGACAGAAGACCATGACTAAGAATGGCAGAGAAGACAGAAAGAGAGTCAAGGGTGGAGTTGGGAAAGGAAATATACCTTCCAGGCCATGCCCACCCACACAAGAGAATCTTGAGGGCTTTGTAGAGTTAAACCATAACACTTTGTCCCTGGTCCTCCATAGATTTATGTGCACCTCTTTATGAAGAACATATTTGGTCCATCTCTATGATTTGATAAATCTCTAACAGTTCCAATATTTCTAAAAAGTCTAAGTTCGAAGTCTCTCCTGAGGCCCAAAGCAAATTGCTAGCAAGGAGTCCCTGTAAAAAACAAAAGAAAGTTAAACAGTGTTGACACACAATGACACAGTGTAAATATTAAATACTGTATATCTATATCCAAAGCCCAGGGCTGGTTTTTGTGAGATGTGAACTTCCAAGGGCTAGTGTGGTTTTTCTTTTATGATGATGCTGGTCGTTGCAGAATTGATGACTTCTCCTTTATGTTCACTTGCTTCCCTTCTTGTAGCTTTCCCTAGCTGTTTCACATTCCTGGCTTCTCCCAATGTGTCCCACACTGTACTTTTGGCTTCACTCACACAGCTTCACACTGCCTGACCTCTGGCCTTTCTGTGAAATATGAGAGAAAATCTCCCTTACCGCACAACTTTTGCATTCTACATACTTATAAGATGAGCACCAGGTATTTGGTGCATGCCCTGTGCTGTCTTCTGAAGTCCTTACCACTCTCAGCAGCATATTGTCTGCTGGGTCCTCTGAGTGCCTGTTTACCTGAGGACATGAACAAAAATCCCAGGAAAGCAGTTTCCTCTGCAGCCCTTCTGGAGCCGCCATGAGGCTCTCTTCTTAAGGCAGTCTCTCACTTTTTATTCTTAGAAGTTTCAAAGAATGTGCATGCCTTCAAAACATTTTTCCATGGTCATATTGTAAAGTATTTGGTTTCTTTTTAATGATAATTTTTCAGTAATCAAACTCTTCTGTGCTCCAATTTCATAGCATCTTTGTTGTTTGTTTGTTTTTTGAAATGGGGAAAGTGAAACATTTTCAAACAGGGTTTTTACTACTATTTATCAGTACAAATCTGGCTAAAACAAAAAGCAGTATCCACACTACAGCTTTAGTTTTAGGCTGCCTTGAAATTTCCTCAGTCAAACTAATCAGTCTGTCACTGTCACTCTCAGGCTCACTTTCCTACAGAGTCTCAGAATGTAAACAACATATTAAAAATTTTCTAACACACATCTGGATTTCACCTGAGTGGAGAGCTTTTCCCAACTGAAACCTTATGAGTCTGGTCTTTACCAGTTGCATTACTGAAGCGTAACTCAGAAAATTCTAGGGCAGAGCTGATCAGGGGTCTAACCAAAAGTTTAGTGTAAGAAAGGAGACATAAGATGAAAATAGAGATGCCAAAGTTTGTCATACTTTCAGTTAACCATTGAACATATGTAGGTTCAGCTGCTAAATGCTTTTATATTTTCAGCATACTCACAAATAATTTCTTCTGCATATCCTTTCTCAGTTTGTTTGCATATGTTTTTCTAACAGAAGTATTTCTCTAACATTTCCGGTAATTCCTCTTTATCTGGTAACACAGAGCTATATTCTGTATAGATCGTATGTCTAACAGTTTACCACGAGTGAACAGGTGTTACTCAGGATCAAAGAGATCGCAAGCACGGTCTGCATTTTTCTGAGTCCCAGGCCTGGAAGTGCTTCACTGTCATGAAGAGACAAATATTCTTTCCTTTCAACCCCATCTACAGAAAACTTCCCTTCTGAATACCCATCCATTGTATTTATCATCAGTATTCTTGAAGAACTCCTAAGCATTCATTTACATTCAATGAAGGTTAGTCTTTCCTAATAATCTATCCCCTGTTGTTATAATAACAAATTAAAACATCCACATGGTTGATTTAGGGGAGACCTTTGCCTTCGTAAATCTTGGACATCATAGACACGAAGGATCCTCACTCAGATGCATGTCTGTCTCATATCTCTTTAAACAAGTAATTGTGGGTGTGTGAGTGGTAGTGAGATATTAGTGATAATCAGAATCTTGGGAAGAAACTGGATCAAGAAACACTGATGAACCATCTGGTTTAAAAGACAATCCTATGATAAATTAAAACTAGTCCCCTGAGAGGGCTAGTTAAATAAGAAGAGAAGTTCAAGTGAAATGAGAAAGTAAAAGTTGATACTTGAAAATATTACCTTTTCATGGTAAGTCCTGGTTACTGCAGCTTTATCACCAAAAGACATTTCCTCTGTGAGAGTTAAGACTGATAGACACACTTTGGAAATGCACTTTAACTACTTCAAAGGGAACCATCAGGATAGCTCTGTACCTGAGATCTTGTAGCCCAACATACTAGGTCCTGGTCACTACCTCCTACATGACCATTTGCCACTTACTCTCACTTTAATAGTGCTCTACCTAAATGAACTCAACACTCTCTCATATCCCCCCTCTTTTCCCACACCTCATGGCTTCATTTTTCATTTCCTTGCTTGCTTGCTGGAAACTAATGAGGAGTAACTTTAACCATTTTATAGCCAGCTCTGCAAAGTTTTCCTTGTTCTTTTGCAAATTACCATTAGTGGTCAAGTTAAGCACCTGTATATACCCAGTCTGTGGAGGGCTTCTGGATGAAAAGTTATCATTGTATAAAAATTATAATATTGCATAAGTGTGCATTTGGGAGGCTTGGGAAAGACTATAAGTAAGTTACGTACAGGTTTATTAAAGCATTTCCTATGTAAGTGTTCAAGTTAGCTGTTCAGGGAATAAGTACAGTGGAATCTGAATAGTATGAGGCAGGACCTGGAGAGTGGGCAGGAAGAGTTAAAATTCAACAAGCAACCACTCTGAGTCATAAAATCAGAAAGGCATTGAACATTTAGAGGGAGAACTGGCCCCATAAAGAAAACAATGACTCTTAGTAAGCATATTATCTGCAACAAAGCAAAACAAATTTTCAAGCATCTTAGCAAAACTGCTGGGGAGGGAGATCATGAAAAGTTTCTATTGACCAAGGGGGAAAAAGAATGTAAATTAATAATAGTGCTCATTATTCCTGACTTATAATATGTAAAATACCATTGATATGACCTTTATTTATTGCAATGGTTTTTTTTGTTTGTTTGTTTGTTTTTACTTTGTTTCATGGCATATGATGTGATTGAAAAGCTAAGAGCCTGGTGGTTAAAAGTTTGGTCTCTGTAGTCAGACAGGCTGGATTTAGCTCACAGCTCATTAACTACCAAGACCAGAGCAAATTCTTTAATCTTTTCATATCTCAGACTTTTAAAAATTTGATACGGGACATACCGTTTATTATTATTTTTTTCCTTTTTAAATTGTGAAATAGGTATAGACAATTTGTACCAGTATATAACATGGCTTGATTCTCATTTTTTCCCCATTCCCCTATCTTTTATTATTTCTCAGAGCATTTGTATCAAATTTACTAGAGTCACATGTGTCTAATGGCTTTAGAAATTTTTCTACACCTGATTTTTTTCACAGCTCTTCACAGGTAAGTAAACTGAGGCACAAGGTGTGAAATACCCTGTACAAGGCTACACAGTTGGAGAATTGCAATATCAAGTTTTCAACTCAAGCTGTGATCTCAACTCAGGCACTGTGCCCGTCCTGGTACCATTGTTCTCTTAGGACAGTTAGAAGGAAAAATGGTAATTAAACTTTCTATTCATCCTTTGCAATTAAGCACCACCATGGTCCTGCACAGTCTTCTTAACCTCTCAGATAGGACCAGTGGGGAAAAGTAGATACTACCTATCATGTGCTGGGCAGTGACTGAAATAAACTGCTTTGTAATACTCTTTGGAGAGGGTCATCAAGGAAACCAAAAGGGTGAGGGAGACCGGTATAATACACAACAGCATTTCTTTTTATGTGTAGTGCATCACATACATGGTTTGGACTGAAAAGAAAAAGTGAAAATTATAAAACTTAAATGACTAAAAGAATAATTAATAGAGAATAGTCCCAAAGGAGGCAGAAAACACAGATTTAGTGACATACAAAATGTAGAGCTCACTCTGAACAGGTCTCAAATAATCAAGAATGTGGGGAAATATAGATAAATTTGGAGAACTATGGAAGGTAAATTGAATAATTTCACTATTATTGACCTTTAATTACTGAAAAAATATTTGTCAATACATGTGTGTTCATGAAAGACTTTTTAAAAAACTTCTCAAGCATCCCTGACAGACTTCTGTAAGATTTGACTCTTAATTATGACCTTTGGATAAACATGGTTTTGCTTTTCCAAATAGTCTTAGTATAGACAATGAATTAGGTAAATTTCCATGAAACTCATGCAGACCCACAATCTTGAAATGAAACAAAACAGAACTGGAAGGAGACTTGGAGAACATCTAATATCATAGGCACAAGCATGCACTTCTGCTTTTCTGCTTTGTTTATTCTGGAGCTTCTTGAATTACTGGTTTTTTTAATAATTTCCACATTTTAAAAATGAGAAGTTTCCTAGTGCTGGGATTACAGGCTTGAGCCACCACGCCCAGCACGGTGGTATGTGGTACTGACTGCTGCTGGGCGTGAGTCTCCACACCCAGTATTGTATGTGGGTTCGAACCCAGGCTCTTGCGTTTGCAAGACAGGCACCGGAACCACTGAGTTAAATCCCAGGCCCTCCTAGGAAAATCTTTTACTCCAAGGAAGCTGGATTTTCTGGAAGCACAGCAGTATTGAGTTAGAGCAAAAAACCACCACCCTCCTAGACACCAGTTTGGCAATTTCCAGAAACTCCTTTAAACTTTATATGGTGTTACTTGATCATTTTCATCACTTTCTTCAAACCCTTAGGAAATTTTAATTGAATTCTTCATTAGTACATTTTATATACACATCACAATCACACTCTGCATCGGGAATTTGTACTAGTATATCACATGAGTTAATTCTAATTCTTGCCCATTTCCCATCCCACCCTACCACCTCTATCACCTATATACATATGCTTTCTTTTTTATTTTTATAAGATTATGTTTTCTCTATTTCATTGTTACTTTCTCTTACCCATTTCCCTATGAATAGTTTCTATTTCACAAGATCCATCGTACATTCTAGAAGTCATTTAAGTTTGGGAAATCCAGCAACTGGCACAGGCAAGAGCAGAGCAAGCACACACTGTCCCATTCCTTGTGATGTCATCTTTCCACAGTTGTCTTGTTTCTCAATTTTCTCTTTAGAGAAATATTCTAGTGTGGTGATTTCAATAGGCCTGACTGATATGGTGCCAGCTAGGGAATGTAAATGAATTCTCATCTCAGAGGGAATCTTTGATTATACAATACATTAGTCAGATCCACACTTAGATTACCGTGATCAGTTCTGGTCATCATACTATAAAATAAAATATTGAAACACTTGACAATGCAAAGAGAAAGAGATGAGCTTGATCTTCTGCTGTGATTACATTGTACTAATGACTCCCTGTAACATAACTGGCTTCTGCAGCCTATTAGTGGGAACAAAATTTACTAATGTAATCGAAAGGGAACTAAGGGAAGGGCCATGTTATTTTTCTGAAGATTTTTAAAAGGAAGATAAGGGTCATTTTCTTCTTGAAAGTAGGTGCTGTTTCCCAGTTAGAGTGAGATGATTTATTATTCAATAAAATGATAAAATTGGGGATTATTTATTCAAAAGAGAAGATAAAATTATGTATCACACAAAACTTAAGGTGAAGGGGAAATAAAGGAGAGTCCAAAGGAAGCGGCATGATTTTCCAATAGGACAATATGCCAAGGACACAATTTCACTCAATAGTATGTAGACAGTGACATAGTTGCCGAGATACTAACTCCCTTCACAAACAAATAAACTATAAAAATATTATAAGAAATCTTGGCAGAATGAAAGATCCATTGTCCTAGCTGCCTGTTGACTGGGATGGTGTTATTAAAATGGGATTCAGTTCTTAAATCTTAGATCTTTTGTTATAAAATGAAGAGTTTTAAACACTGAACACAACTATGATATGAATATGTACAAACTACTTTAAATAAGGATAATTCAGGTCATTCACAGATGACTATTATACATACTATGAACCGTGCAAAAAAGAACACATATTGTTTCATTTATTTGTGTCTCATTTCCTCTCTGGACATGAAGAGTTAATTTCTAGTCCTTAGAGTAGGTTATAATTTTATATCTTTCTACATTTTACATTTAAAAATCCTATAAAAACTTGTATAGATATTTTTCATATGTCAAATAATATAGAGTGAAACTTAGAGAATTCTAGTTTAACTCAAAGATGTAGAAAATTAGAAACTGCATCACTCCTAAGCTTAAGTGCAAGCCACACACACACACACACACACACACACACACACACACACACACACAGCCATCACCACACAAGCTGTACAACCATTCATGAAAGACTTTTCTTCAACTCATGAGAACTGAGTGTAGAGGTCAAACAACAAACTAAGATCACGGGGCAAGATCAGAACCTGCAAAAAGAAGCAATACTCAAGTATACACTTCCTGGGATAGTAACCACCAGTCCAGTAATAAGATTCAACTATACAATTTTAATAAATTACTTAATGCTTGAATGTGGATGAGGTAAGTAGATAAAATATTTATAAGATGAATGCATAGGAAGGATTGCAGTCTCTTGCAAGGATCCCACCTGCTATTTTAAGGACATAGAGGACCATGAAAAATCCATCAACATCCAATTTCCATTTGCCAAGAAGCCTTAGTCTTCCACAGAAGGGTCAAAAACACTGTAACCTGAAAAGAATGTTGAAGGCCCTGTAGGTGAAAGTAGGCAAACATCAGTGAAAATGAAATGAGCCTATATACAGGACAAAAAATAAAGGTTGGAAAAGATATATTGTGCAAACATCACTGAAGAGAAACATTATATACTGATAAAGGGTCAATATTTCTAATGGATATAAAAATCTCAAATTTTTATACACATTTAGTTTCAAGATGCAAGAAGCAAAAATGGATAGATCTGTAAGGAGAAAATCCTCCTTTGAAATTACAGACTTCACTAATCTTTCCTCAAAAGTTGACAGAGCAAGTAAGCAGAAAATCAGTGAAGATATAAATAACATCAGCAACTGTATTTACCAACTTAATCTATTAAACACGTGGAGAATATGTCACACCCAAAAGAGAATGCATATTTTTATCAAGTGTACAATAACTCTCACCAAGACAGACTATATGGTCTGGGCAGTAAACTATACTTTAATAAATTTAAAAGAATAGAAATGATACGAGATAGTTTTTTATACCCATAATAAATTTAATCTAGAAATCAATACCAGAAATAAATCTAGAACACCTTCAAATACTTAGAAATCAAATAGCACACTTCTATATAAACTGTGAATACATAGAAAGTCACAAAAGAAAAATGTTTTGAAATACACTAGATTAAAATTTAAAAACAGCACATTGAAATATGTGGTATTCTGCTAAGCCAATAATTAAGGGTAGAGATAATTACTTTTATATGAAAATAAGACAGACTTAAAAATCAATAATATACCCTTTCTCTTTAAGAGATTAGTGGCAGTAGATCAAATTAAACCCACAACAATAAGAGGGAGGAGATAATAAAATTAAAGATGAAATTGGGTTACGTTTATATAGAAAAACAATCAAGAATTTCAATAAATCCGAAAGCGGTTTCTTTCAAAATATCAATTAGATTGATAAAACTCTAGCTAGACTGATAAAGAGAAAAAATACAAATCATCAATACAGGCAGCATTGCCCTCTAAACACATTAACCAAGATTGTACAAGGATGAAAAGAATACTGTGAATAAAGCTCTGCCTGTAACTTTGGTAATTGACATATTAATTAAGTTTTTGGAAAGACAATTACAACTACCTCAACATAGTAAGCCTGTCTTTTGGGAGGCTGAAATAGCAGGACTGAAAATTTGAGATCAGACTGGGAAATTTATAAAAAATTTGAATTCAATTTTTAAAAATATAAAGAATTGGGAAGTACATCAGTGCTCCATGAATTTAAAGTTTACTATCAGAAACAAAAATAAAAAAAAAAACTTACTATAAAATGACTTGCAAAAGAATAGATGACCTTTTTCATCTTAAATTCTATTTAAGAAATTAAAGTTTTAATTAAAATATTTTAAGAGCATATATATATATATATATATATATACACACACACACACACACACATAAAAATCAACATCAATTTCTTAAAAACACTTTCAACAAACTGAACATATATAAGAGAAATAGTTTTACTTGAAAAAGAGTTCCTATCAAAGAAAAAAAAAAAAAACCTTGACATTTAAAATCACACTTAATGCTTACAAGTAAATACTTATGCCCTGCACTACATCCTTTTTCTATTTAGATTTTCACTGGAATCCCCACCAATTGATATAATGTGAGGCAAAACAAAACAAACATACACACACTCACATAAGAAAGGAAAAATTAAGTACTTATGAAGATAGTTTGTGTTATCACTTATGTAGAAATTGCACTCACTATAAAGGATAAAAGCAATAGAGTTAATATGTGCAAAAGTTTAGTAAACTGACAGAATGCAAAACTGGTAGTCATAGATGAATTTTAACCATATAGTCTGACAGTGAATCATTAATAACTGGAACATACAGTACCTATGCTAACATAAAAACAAAGGGATAAATCTATAAAAGATGTGAGAGATCAGTGTATAAATTATACATATTTCACTGAAAGAAATAAAAATTAAAGAATAAATTGCTGAAATAAATTAAAGAATATCCAAATAAATAACATATATATATCATACTTTATAGGGCAGAAAAACACAATATTAAGGTATCGGTTTTCTCCATACTGATCTATTACTTCAGTGCAAGTACAATAAGACTTTTCTGTAGAAACTGGCAAACTGATTATAAAACTCCTCTGAGAATACAAAAGACCTAGACTAAGCAAATAGAATCTTTAAAAAAGATTAACTCATAATTTAAAAATGTATGTGGAACTACAGTAATTATGGGGGCTTGGTATTGTAATGACAGAAAATTAAGTCAAGTAGGCAGAGAATGGAGTCTAGAAATACACTCACATATATATATATATATATATATATATATATATATATATATATATATATATATATACAGAGTTTTCCAAAAAACACATACATCCTTCACAGTACTAATAACTTATGGATGCTAATGACCACCACTTTGACCACCTCTTGTAACTGTAGAGGTCAAACATAACTTCTATCAACCTCATGGTGTATCAGTAAATTTAGTATTAAGATATGAATCTGGCTGGCCTTGAAAATGTCACACAGCCCAAACTGCCCTTGGACTCACAGTGACTCTCTTGTTTCAGCCTTCCATATGCTTCGATTATAGGCATGGGCCCGCACACCTGGGCACTCTGGGACAACTGTTTATCTCTGTCCTGAGCAAAGCAAACTGACACCCACCTCCATCCATACCATATCACGTGTTGTGTGCACAATGAAGAACTAGAATCCACAAACTCTTCTCATGAGAATCTACACTAATGCAATTTCTTTGGCAAACAATATGATGATTTCATAAAAGATGATCAGATAGCCATCATATAATCCCAGGATTGCATTTTCAGTTATTTGTCAGAAAGAGAAAAGTTTATTTCACCATACAAAGACTTCTTTACTAACATTCAAAGTAGTTTTGTTTGTAATGGCTCTGAACTGGAAATTAACATCAAGAGTGTAATATAAATACCAAATATTTGTCAATAATACAAAGAAAGTATACTCATACATGTAATAAGAATGATTTGCAAAATAGTGTGGATTATTGATTATGAAGAGGAAAAGAAGACAGATTTTAAAAAAGAGAAAATGCACTATGTCACTCAACTTACATAAGATTCAAATTACCCAGCATAACATAAAGCAGATCAGTACCTGTCTGGTTTGGAGGTTGAAATCAGGGAGGAGTGTATAGTCAATAGAATGACTACAAACTGATACAAGAGGAGGTTTTGGGATGCTAAACATGCACTTTATATGACTGTGGACATGGTTTTAAAAGTGGGCATATCTGGGTTTAAAAGTGGTTTTTAAAAAGTGAACATTTCAAAAATTACTAAATTTTTCTTTAATATATAGAGTTAATTCGATGTCAGTTATACCTTAATGATCTATTTTTAAAATTCAATAAGCTTCTGTGTGCAGACTATCCTTCTGTCTTGGTTATATGAGGGAAGGCAAGAAAAATAAAGTTCTGCTTGCTCAGAGATATTTTTCAATATATTCAATGAAAAGTAGAAGTTTATGAGGACTATAAAGGGAGTCTATATGGGATCATTTGAGATTTGTTATTTTTTTGCCATTTACTTCCTGGTTCAACCTTCATTGACTGTAGTATTTATACTCATTTTCTGGGAAGTAATAAACTTAGATTATTGTACCTTACAAAGTTTCTTTCAAAACAAATGACATTCAGAATTTCACAAATAGAAGTGTTTAATAGCAGTGTTTTTCCAGAGGAATATGTTTCTTAGGAATGCTGGTTATACTGTGACTGGGAATGTTAAACTCCAATATTACAGTCTTTTTGGTGATTAAATTAGTCAGCATTTTTATGCTGGCATAAAATACCTGACTTCACAATTTAAAGGAAAAAAGATTTATATGGTTCACATTTTCAGAGGTCTTAGTCCATGATTACCTTGCTCCAAGGCAAAGAAAATGACACAAATGACCAGTAAAGCAACTCACCTTAAGGCAGCCAGGAAGCAGAGAGCAAGAGAGAAGCCAGGAAAGGGGCCCATAATCAGGTGGGGCAGTCCCCAGGCCCCACCCAGACATACCCAGGTGTGTGCCTTATTAATTTAAGCAGATTATGTTGACCATCTAGATGTAGACCATTACATTACTAATGTAGACCATTACAATAAGTATTCAATATTATGGTAAAGGCAATAAAAAAACAATAATTCATCAGAAACCTAAGTATTATTTATAAGAACTTCAAATATGCCATGAAGTTTTTATCTCCATAGCATATGTGTGGCATAATTAATGTCCCATTTTTCAGTAAAAAGACTCTAACATTCTGAGGCTGACATGTTGCTATGGTGCAGGTGGATAGTTTTTCTTTGTGCTTGCTTTCTGGTACATGGTAAACATCAGGCAGGACACTGGCAGGAAAGTGTTAATAAACTCACTCTATTCCATGCAAGAGAAACAATTTATATAGGATTGTGGGTCACAGTAAATGAAATCAACTCATAATGGACAAATGCCCAGGGACAAGAAAATGTGGGAAGCTATTAGCTATCAGAAATTCTGTTGGTCAAGAAAGAAATGATCCCACTGAAGTTTTGAGACTGAGAGGTGAGTTGAGAACGGAACAACCCATATATGCTAACCATCAACAGTAGCTCAGGCTAGAAACACAATGAAGCAGCAGGGGAGGGAGTCTGGGAGGGGCCAAGGTGAATATTTATACCTTTCCTCCCTCTTGCTCTTTCTGTTATGTTTTATGGTCAAAACCAACTGGTAGCCAAAGGCAAAAATTGTCCAGCTTATTCAGTCTTCGGTATCAGCCCCAGATATAAAATAGGACAGAGAAAAATAAATTCTACTGTGTGTTCAGTTGGATGACATAGATTTCCTTTCATAAAGAGGTGAATCTCCAAATCCTTTGAGTCACTATATTGTCATCCTTGTGTTGACAAAACTATTCTCATTTCTAAAACTTAAATTTAATGTTTGCTTCATAGAATACAATAGTAGTTTGGGACAATAACTGACCTAAAACATGATTGCTTTATTCACTGTGTGTTTGGTCATAAAAGGAGGGTTGATCAAAATAGCCTCTTTCTTCTTAACCCACTCCATGTCCCTTTTACCAGTAGACAAAACCTTAGATTAACATTTTTACCGGCAGAATGAACCAGAACTTTCCTCATGATTCAAGTCTAAATGTCCCTCTAGTGATGGGTTTCCTGTGGTTTACTTTTACTATTGCAGATAAGAGTATTACAAAAGACATTGGGAAATATAATGCACAATGTAAGTCATTCTCTTGACCAAACTGTGCATTACCAAAATAGTAAAGGGACTCAGTTACACTAACCAGCAAAGTGACACCAAATTCACCTGCTTATTCAATAGTGTAAGAGGTCCATAATGCCCAATTAATGCTACTAGTTTCTAATTGAATAGGAACAAGAAAATTTTTCATCAAAAAAGCATTTCATTACATTAGTAAAAGGCATTCTTGCCTTGGACAACAGCACCTCCAAACCCATATGGCACAGATGCAGAAGTAAACTTCTCTAGTGAGTTAATAGCAATAATGTGAAGGGATCACTTATCTGCCAACATCTGTATTCCCAGAGACACATAATATAGCTCTGCAGGAATACACTATCTATTATGTTTTCAGTTAAGTCATGCATTTCATCCTTTGGACAGTGCTTCATTTCAAAGTGCTGTTTCCCAGATGGTGTAATAATGGAGCCTTTTGAAGTTCATTTCCACTTTCTAGCAAGCCAGCTAATTCTGGGAAATGGAGCACTGTGTTAAGACAAATGAATTGCATGAGCATGAGCCAAGTGCCACATTTTCTTCACCATACAATTAGTTCCTTGGTCTACTGTCACATTGTATGGGACAACATGATAAAGAATGAAGTATTCCATAAGTCCAAAACTAGTCTTTTTGATATAAGCACTGAAGACAGGAAACGCAAATCCATATCCAAAATATGAATCTATTCCCATCATGATAAATTGCTACTTGCTTGAAGATTGGGAGGAACCTAATGTAATCAAATGCTCACTAGCTGGCTGACTGGCTGTTTTGGGGGAACAGTGTCACATCAAACACTCAAGATCAGTCATCATGATCGGTACTTAGCAGTCAGAAATATGGCATTCTGATCACCTGCAAAAGGGAATGGATACATTTGAGCTTTGATTTATTGAACAATAACTCGATGGTAGAAAAAGCTGACTGACATCCTCAGAAGATATCTTTGCATTATAGAAAGTCTCTACAATGCATTATTTTAGGAAAGCATTTATATAGTATATATATATACACACACACACACACACATTTTCAAATTGCCAAATTGCTGCACAAATTTACATATATCTTGAGTGAACTTTGTATCTTTAATCTTCTAATTTTATCCTTTCCAAATCCCTGTACAACTGACCAACTCCTTGTTCTATATGTATGACTAAATAAAGATTCTCAACTTTAACTGTTTTTCCTTTCATAAAAATTAGACAGTCAAATTTATTGTCTGAAGATCAATTTGAAGGGAGATTTTTCCCCTTATCACAGCTTTAAAAAAACATCTCTTGAGTGGACCTGGAATGAGACAAGTACTTCAGCTAATGATATTATATCATGAAGATTGATCTTACATTATTGCTATAGTTTTTCCTCTTAGGTTAACTTTTCATAAGGAACACACCTAGCATTGTGATATGTGGTATTGATTTCTAGTGAGCATGAGTCACCATCCGTGGCATTATTGTATGTGTTTACCTGGGATCAAACCCGGGCCCTTGCACTTGTAAGACAGGCACCATATCCACTGAGCTAAATCCCTGGCCCATACTTCAGATCTATTATGAAATGTATGTTGTTTGGTTATGCAAGAAATTGAAAAAGCAGGAAATAGGAAAACATTCCTCTGTAAATAGGTAATATCCTTGAATGATTCAGTATTTCATTTGTGCCAAAATATGAAAAAAGCAAAGCTTAGCAAAAGATGACAACACTAGAAGCCAGCAAATGGAAGACGATAATTTTACTATCTCTTGAACAAGATGTTAGGAAAAAAAAACCTGGAAAGCAAAAAACAAAAACCCTCCTCTTAAATATGAAGTTGCATTTTCCAGTGGATAAGTGAGCTCTATAGACTTAATTAAAAGTTGGTGTTTACTGTACTGGGATGCTAAAAACTCCTTCAAAATGATTATGACTTTTTAACTTTTCAACTAGGTCATCTTTATGACTTTTGATTAAAACTGTTTGTGATCGTTATTAAAATATTTTATTGGAACATACATTTAAAAAGTTCAATCAAACTTAAGCTACATATTCTAAAAGAGTGGAAGACCTTTGTCAACAGACAACATTTCAACCATTTAGTTTAATTATTGTAATTGGTCTTATTTTCAGTTCTAGAATCGGATAACAATTTAATCCATAAAAAGAGAATAAGTGTTCCAATGAACCAAGCAGAGAAGTTTAGTTTTATAGACAAGAAAGAGTAGAATAAAGTAGAAACAAACAAAATAAGAGGTCAAAGTTGTATCCCTGTACCTGACAGAAAAAATAACCGATAGGTTATCATCAATTACTTCAAGGTACCTTTGTGTGTAACAAATAAGATAGAAGGAACTTCATTATTTTGTCAATTTATTGTGGCCTGTTTGAGAAATTTAGCTATTATTTCCCTAAACTTGATTTCTCCAAAACTCAGTGAAAGACTATAATTTTAGTTTGGTGATATGAGACTTCAGTTTATGCTCTCCATTATGATTTTTATTGTTGTCCATTGGGTTATAGCGCAGGAACCTAAACTAAAATAGTGACCTTCTATAATTTTATTTAGGAGATATAACATCATCTCATTAAGATCCTACAAAATTATCAGTATAGAAAATAAAATATCAAGTCTGTCATATAACTACGTTCCTCCAGGTAGACTTATTTTGGGGGAGTAGCTGAAAATATAATAACTAAAATTTGAACCATCATGGAAATCATATCTTTCCATGAACATAATAAATTATGGCTATACTGTAGAAAATATTTTTCTCAACTATAATATTTTATTCAGCTAAATTTCTATTATCTCAAATATATGAATTACATGAAATATTTGTTTCAATGGTGATTTTTTTTTTTAGAAACCAGGATTATTTTTTAAAAAATTATTTTACTCTGTTTTTGTGTGCACAGATAGTGATAACAAGCTTGATCACAGTGACAATGTCCTCAGAGACCTTAGTCTCTCCACGTGGCAAATTGCTAATGAAACCATGTTGAGGGCTGTACCAATCATCACATCTGCCCTCTGGCTTTCAGTTATCACTTCAGCCCAAACAAACTCTTCCTAATAAGGAAGGAAAAGTGTAAGTAAATGTGTACCTCGCACTGAAGAAATGCTCCAGCAACTGCTTTCTAAAGTTTGTTTTTCAAGAAGAATTATACACTGCATTCACAATAGGGGCCAGAGAATTTGATTTGGGAGAAAGGTATAGCATTAGCGGTTAGGCTGTGCTCAATACCTTCCTGTAGAATGACTTCTCCTGGGGAAAACAGAAGTCATCTTAATTTCCTGTGAAGCCACTTCCTATTTATAATGATCAACACAATAATTAAGACCAATAGCACCTTATCCCATTGCTAATAATATAGTCTGTAGTTCCTAGACTCCAAGCTGTTGTGAAAAATTAGCTAGATCAACTATACATCTTAGCAAAACTTGTAAACATAAATTTTCCATGAGATAATAGCTATATTTAAATAACTCCTAAAGAAAACTTCCCAGCATATTAGTATACTTTCTTAGATAATATAGAATGCAAAACAATTATGCATGCATACTTTTTTTTTGCAATTTTTCTTTGCTTTGACTAAATTATAGTGAAAGAAATTTAATCATATCTGAAGACTTCAGGGCCATTATCACTAAAGTGAGTTATTCTACAATAATACAATAAAATCAAGGCCCCCTGTACATAGGTGCTTCTGAAGGGAAAACCCTAAGATTACAGATTTTCTTGCTCTTTGGTGTCTTTTCCCTTTGCCATTTCTTCCATCTTCGTGTGTGTGTGTGTATCTGTGTGTATATGTTTGTGTGTGTCATTTTGTTTATGTCCATCTTACCCCAAGTGGCAGCTCCTAATGTACTCCAAGTTTTTAGGAAAATACAATAAATTTGAATTTCACTATTGAGCAAAATAAATATTAGGAGACTACTCTGGAACAATTTCATTAAATCCTCTGAGCTTAACATTCCTCACTTTGTTTCACAATCATCTTATCGGTTGAATGGAAAAAAATTTTAAAATGAAATTTCTGTCAAAGACATACATGAAAAATGAGGTAAGAAATGCAGAAACACTTTGAGGACCATGGAACGTGGTAAACTCTTAGTAAATAATAATTAATATTGACAATAGTATCACTGAAATAATGAATGGAGAGATGGAGATATAAACTCCTTGGTACATAGTAAGTGTTCGATAAATATCTGTGGCTTTTCTCTAAGGAATGGATAAATATAATTTACCTGGGAATGGCTCCCCACTTGTTGACATAGAATAAAGATTGTGGCCCTCATGTTTCTCTTTTCCTCACTACTGTAGAACCTTCTGAGCTGAAAGTTATGCTTTTATTGTACTGATAGCTGGAGGTCTGTCTTTAAGGAGATGTTGTTACTGTGTTTTATACCAAGAGAAACCATAGGACATAATTATCTGCCTCACTTTCCACTGCAGGTCAAGATTTAGTTAATTGACTCCAGTTCATTTTGCTCAGGGCATCTCCTCTGAGACAGACTCCATGGTGGCCGGCATTACTGAGAGGAACTCTGGTCTTATGGAGAGAAAAGAGTGGTGAGGCTCTTCCAGCCGTAGAATTCCCAGTGACCATGAAGCAGCCACTGGCTGGTAATAACTTCCTCTCCCCTCTGACTTGGGATGGATTGCAGGCACTGACCTAGAGGGGAAAGGCTTCATCTCCCAACATCAGCCAATCTCATCTCATTGCAAGGGAAAGGCCCCTGGAGACGTGCTCCTATCCATCATGTGGACAGCTGTGGCCAGAGTGCCCACTACATCACTGGCTTTAATAAAAAGTTGCTGGAGGCTGCAGTGCTAGTGACAGATGTAAACTGCAGCATGGCCAGAGCCTACGAGTTCTCCCAAGGTGGAAGTACACTTGGGGAGGTAAAAGAGCAGGGAAGAAGACAAAAGGAGGAGTGAAAAATGAGAAGGTGACCACTTCAGAATTGTCATTAAAAGAGAATTTAATAAATTAAAATAGACACGTAAAGGGGAACCGTTAGTATGAGAGGACAAAATCTCAGAAGAGAAATGACAATAAGTGTTAAAAGTACACTAAAGAAAGTGCAATAAGATATGATCACATTTTTCTATTAAACATAAGAATGACAGAATTAAGTCAGCAACTTAATACTCTAAGCATTTGAGGCAAATCCTGAAAAACATTGAAAATAGTAACCTTATGGCAACTGTCATTATAGGGTTTGATTAATTTAAGACTGTCGGGATTTTATTATACTCATATAACTTTTACTATCAAGGACTAGACATACATACACATATACAATGTATGCGGATTCGATTCCTCAGCCATACATACTGCAAAATAATTTATGCATGTTAAATTTTTAAATTTTTGAATAAAAATTTTAAAGGAATTATGATTCACTAATTTTTCACCTGTATATAAAAAATAACTGGAAGAGTGTGAAATGTGACATCATTACAGTTCATAAAACAAAGATTATTTTCTCTTATCTATTTAAGCTTGCTACCAAAATTATACCTGCTATATAGCCCAAGGAATAACTATCATCTGCCAATTATCTCACTCACTTTTGGCCTAATAAATCTCAAAAAAGAAAGATCCATGACATGTTGGCTATTTATCTGTTTCCTAGGTCTATTATGCTAACTGATAATATTTCTAGAAATAATAAATGCATATATAAACAGGGTAATGAGTCAATAAGTGAATCCATAATTTTTCAGGAATTATGTTCAATTTTTATGAAATTCTTTCCTTTGGTCTCAGTGCCCCTGCAGATGACATGAATACACATAAGACAGGATCCCAAGCATCTGTCACAACTATGAACTGTGGCCAAAGGCTGAAGATTGTTCTCTCAATTGCGTTAGACCATCCTGGTCTTGTTGCATTTCCTTGGTGAACTCAGTACTTTCTTCAGTTTTAAATCACTCTGATTCTTAGACCTATCCATCACGTTCACCCTTGTCCTCCTGCCTTCTCTCATTTGCATGAGGAGTTCATCTTCTTTGTGTCATGTTTGTACCACTGTGCCTCTTCCCTAGGTCTTCTATAAGAAGGGGAGGAAGGTAGTTCAGTTTCAAGACATTAACTATTTCCCATTTCTCATTTCTTTCTTTCTTCTTCTTTTTTTTAAAATACAGGATCTTGTTTGTAGTTCAGGCTGGCCCTGAGCTCACTATGTAACCAGAAAAGGCTTGAATTCAGAGCAATCTTCCTGTCTCTGCCTCCTCAGTGCCAAGATTACAAGGATAAGCCCCCACACCTGGTTTATTTGGTACTGATTGCTGGTGGGTGTGAATAACCATGCCTGACATTGCTGTATGTTGGTACTGGGGATTAAACCCTGGTCCTCGCATTTGCAAGACAGGCACTGGAACCGCTGAGCTAAATCCCTAGCACCTATTGTTCACTTTTAAATGTAGCTCCTGGACTAGGAGCTTTTTGTATCATATTTTTTAACTTCTAAATTCTAAATAATGAATGAAGAATAAACCCTCCTTTCCTCCAGCTTTCTTTATAGAAAAGTCAATTGGGAAAAATTTAAATCTTAGTCTATGAAATTCAACTTACCAAAATAAGAATTTTTCTAATGTATCAGATGGAAAAATTTATTTTAACAACTACTACACACATATTTTCTGATCTTTAGCAAAGCTCTAAATAGCAGTTATTATTGTTTCAAGTGTTATGATTCTTTAACATTCTGTCACAATTTTTAGAAGTGGAATCAATTAAAATTCCAAATTTTCATTAATTATTGACTAAATATGATTTAATGTTAATATTTAATATTCAGGAGCTGGGCGTATAGCTCAGTGGTGCTACCACCTTCTTATAAGTACAAGGTCCTGATTTCAATCCTCAGTTCCATAATAAATAAACAAATAAACAAAACCCTTCAAAACATCCATTTATTTTTAAAGTTATAAGAATTCACCAGAATATGAAAACAAAAGCCAAATGCTTTTTTTCTAATTAAAATGGATGACTTAGATATGTTTTACTTTTTATTTGAGATGTGGGACTTGTTCTATTGTTCTGGCTGGACTCCTGATCCACCTACTTCAGATTTCAGAGGAGCTGGGCTTCCAGATGAGCAACACTAAACCCAATGAACATGTTTTTCTTATTGACCAAGAATTTAGAATGATGTAAAACTACACAAACAAAGATGACACTAAAGTGATAATAGGTCAATGATCTCAATATAAGTTAGAATCTAGTGCTTTGGAATTTTGGTCAATAACTAAGCAAGCAACCAAAAGCATATATCCTGAGGAATCTATCCAAAGTAATGTTCCAAGTAAGCACATCACGGTTACACTGAATAAGAGAAGTATACAACAGTCAATTATATTTCTATGTACTAGCAATGAACACATGGAGATTAACCTAAAAATGTAATACCCTATGCCATTTCTGAACTACTTAGATTTATATCTATTGAAAAATAGAGCATTTATGTATTTGTGACTGCAAAATGTTGATTAAAGTATTAAACAAAATGAGATATTAATAGATAAAAAGACATAATATGTCCATAGGTTGGAAGAATAAACAGAAAACCTTGTCAGTCCTTCCAAAATTGACATGCAATTTTAATGTAGTACCTATCAATAATCTAAGTATTTTTTATAGATATGTGCAAGATAGTTCTAAAATGTATGAGAAAAGACAAAGTCAACAATATAACTACATCAGTTTTGGAAAAGATAACTCAGGCAGGAGGAATCAGTTTCATTATTTTCAGTGCTTCCTATATATTTGCAGCAATCAGAATTGGGGAATATTGTTGGATGGATTAACAGACATCAGTAGAACATAGATAGTTCATGAATGAAACAGAATAAAAAATGCAGAAGTAGTCTATCAAAAAGGTGCACACCTGAGCCCAGGATGTAGCTCAGGCAAGCCAGGATGTAGCCTGGCAAGCACAAGGTCCTGAATTTGATCCCTGGTGCAAAAAGAAGAGGGTGGAGGAGGAGGGAGAGAAGGGGAGGGAGAAGGGGAGGAAGAGGTGGAGGGGAGAGAAGAAGAGGAAAAAGAAGAAGGAGGAGGAGGAGGAGGAGGAAGAGCAAGAGAAAAATCTACCTACTGAATTTAGACAGATATACATATTCAATTCCATGAAGGATACATCTTTTGATAATTGTTGCTGACAATTGGAAATCTATAAAGGAAAAAAATATGGCTTTGCATAACTGTAGTTTAAAAATTTAACTCCAAATAAGCCTCAAAATTATAAAACATAACGTATTTAGGAATCACATGGGAGAAAAATTTCAGAATTTAAAGCAAATCAATGTAACTTGATACCAAATCACAAAAGGGAAAAAATATATAAATTGGATTTAGTTGAAGTTCAGTTATTTGTTCAATGAATAGCATATAAGAGGGATGAAAAGGAAAGCCAGGATTGGATAAAATATTTGCAAAATACATCAGTGACATTATCTTAACTAATATGGAGACTACATAAGTGTCTCTCAAAATTTAACAGTAAAAATCATTTTAAAAATAGGCAAGAAAAAAAATATTTATCAAGAAGAATAAAGATGGCAGAGCTAAGGATTTAGCTGACTAGCTCCTTGAAAGTAGAAGGTCCCGGGTTCAATCCCTGCTATCCACCTACAACAATGCTGGGCGCGGCGACTCACTCCCACCCTCAGTCAGTACTCCATACCACTGGGGTGGGTGTGGTAGCTCATGCCTGTAATCTCAGTACTCAGGAGGCAGAGGCAGGAGGATTGCTGCGAGTTCAAGACTGAGTTCAAGACCAGCCTGGACTACAAAGTGAGACCTTGTTAAAAAAAAAAAAAAAAAAAAAAAAAAAAAAAAAAAAAAAAAAAAAAAAAAAAAAAAAAAAAAAAAAAAAAAAAAAAAAAAAAAAAAAAAAAAAAAAAAAAACTAAAATAAATAAAAGAATAAAGATGAGAAATAAGGAAATTAAAATATATTATATTTAATATTATCAATCATTAGGAAGATATAAATGAAAAGTACAATGATTTAATATATACTATATACTTCTTAGAGGAGCTAAAAGAGACAATGATAACATCAATTACTGATTAAATTGTAGAGAAGCAGCACCTCTGAAAATTGGTGGATAAAATGGAAAAATAAAGTGAAAAATTGTTTAGCAATCTCTTAAAAAACTAAACACACAGCAATTGCATCATCCTTAGCAAGAATACATTTAGTTTATCTACAGAACTGAAATTTTATGTCCACATGTCCCCCAAAAATATACATGAATATTAACAGTTACTTTGTAATTATCAGAAAATATAAACAACTTTGCTAGGTTAATGGACAAATAAATTTCCTACATCCTTATGGAAAACAACATAGAAATGGCATACAAGGTCACAGTGCTGGTGAATCCATTCTTTTGAGATGAAAGATGCTAATGTATGAATTGTTTTTCTAAGTTAAAACATCAGTATTTGGTTTAATTGCAGTGTTGACATATTGCAATAAGTAAGTGAGTTTTGGTTGCACTTTGGGTACTTGTCTCTAGAGGTTTGCTATCAGTGGTGGATAAGCTGGGGGGAAATCTCCAAGGGGTTACACTAACCAGAGAAAGTCCACTCTGAAAGGTTCAATATTGTGTATTTTATTTATGAGACATTTAAAAAGTTAGAAAATTACAGGAATCCAACTAGATTAATTATTGCATAGTATTACATTGGTAGAGGATTTAGGGATGAATATAAAAGGATGGTATGACAAGTCTTGAGGTGAATAAAATATTTTATATATCAACTATGTCAACACTGACATCCTGGTTATGACTTTGGAGTGTGATTTTGCAAGATATTGGGGGAAGCTAGGTGAAGAGTAAACAGAATCTATAATTATCTGAAATTAATTTCATAATTTTTAAAAAATTAACAAGCCACTGTCCTTGTGAAAAAATATCAAAATTTAAGTTATGTGTAATGAGATTCCATGCAAAAGAAGACAAAGAGAATTGGTGATCATTTTAAAAAAGAAAGTTGATTTTTAAAACAAATTAGATTAACATATTCAACAGTTTCATTGATCCTCAAACAGACTGAATATAAACCACATATTCTCTCTTCATACGCACACACACATGCACACGCACACACATGCACAGGCACATCATTGTTAAAGTGATTTAAACCACACATAGATTTGAGATCTTGAAAATAAGGAACATTTTAGTGCTCAAGTGTCCAGTAATGTTTAAAAAGAGAAGTCTGCTGGGTAGAAACGGAAAACAGAAATGGTTTGAGTAAAGGTTGAAAACATTTAAGAATAAATACTGTAATAATTGTTTCTGTTAAACTGATAAATTAGGTACTTTGAGATCTATGCAATAGTGATTTTGATTTAGATTAGGAGACTGAGTATTAAAATAAGGAATTTGAACTTCATTGAAAGGGTCCTGATTGGCTACTACAGATTTATGAGCAGGTTTGTAGTGTTTTCCTAAATCTTTCTGAGTGGCATGGAAGGGGTCAACACAGGTAGAAACTCACTGTGGACATTTTTTTTTTAAATTACAGTGTGGAACCTTAATATTCCTTGAAAGAAAGACTGAGTCTCCTTTTCCATGACATTCCATGATGGTTCCACTTTTCTTTCTTTGTGGCACTCAGTATTAAACCTAGATCCTTCACATTCAGCCATACAGCTAGTTAGCACATTTTTGTATTTTGAGACAGGGTCTTGTTCATTTATTAGCCAGGGGTGGGTATGAATTTCCAGTCCTTCTGCCTCACTCTCACAGTGTTCTGGGATCACAGGTGTGTACTGCTACACTCATCTTTTTAAAAATTGGACATATATTAGACTTGCATAACTTGTATTATAACGAGGGGTGTTACTTCTAATTCATGACATTTCTACCACATTGTCCTGTAAAATTTTGTCTCTCAGTAGTTCTTGAACTGATCTGAACCAGAGCCAGCAGGATGGAAACAGAGAGAAGAGAGGTGACCTAAAGAAGAGTTAAATATCAGTGACTACAAGATAATACGATTAACAGAGTCGTAGAACACATACCTGAAAATCGTACCATCACAAACCTTGGATAAGAATAGGATCATTGACAAATAAATATTCCATGTAAATGGCATCAAGGTTACATGTGTAGCAGTTTCTCACTTTATTGTCAGGCATTTGAATCCTTCAGAGGGAGGACAGACACTTTTATAACATTTTTCTGTTTAGCATTGGACATCTGAAGTGTCACATAATACAGAAAAGGAGACTTTTGGCTATAAATTATGTTTTGCAAAGTTAAAGCTGCATAATAATGAATATCAAGGTCTCCCCATTTTCATTTTTCTTCTTTGCTCAGGGAAAAAAACCCAAATCATTCTGGGAATGTATTATAAGTCAATGACAAAGTAATAGAAAATGCTGACACATGAAGTCTCTTCACAGCAAATGAATCTAATTTCTACTGTTCAGAGCCAGGTCTAACATTACGCCAACTTTGGACTGTAGAGTTTTCTGTGGTCTGTCCCCACTGTAGGAATGATTAGAGGTGAAGAAGCACCTGAATGTGAAAGAAGTTACCATACCAGTCATCTGGTTTGGTTTCCTTACTTGGAAATGTTTTATCTGGTTAAATGGTGATTTATCAGTTAGGGGAAAGTATAAACTCAGATTTCGCTGATTTCTTATGCAAGCTAGTTGTATTCTTTTTCTAAAGGTGATACCTGGATTTGATATTTGAAAAAAGTATTTAAATAAGCTAACCAAAACAACAAAACCCCAAACCAACAATCCCACAAACCGAAATAGTACCAACTTATTTCGTGAAACTGCAGTACACAACATTCCTAACTTGAAATTAAAGAGTGAAGAAACAAATATGAAACAAAGAATCCTTCCAGCCACCTTTGTAACCTTGGAGATACCAGAACAAAGAGCTCTTAAAAGATAAGGCCTCTAAAGTGACACATAGAACTGCTTAAGTAAGGTACTTAATAAATATAAAGATAAAACCAATCATATCTGTGGGGATCAAAGGATGAAACGAATTTTCCCCTATTGAATTCAAGAAGTTGGGACCTGCCTCACAAATTTCTTCATTTGAAAAGAAATAGTAATGATGTTCAATGGATTAAACACTGTAGAATACTAGCTCTTTCAGTCTAGCAAACATTTTAACACAATCCTGGATACAGATGCTCAGCTTTCTCTGTAGTTTTTGGTTTTATTGATAGACAAATGATGTATTCCATATCTGCATATTGGCAGATTACAGTAATTAACTTATTTGCCTTTTCAGGTAACCATACTTTGTAGTTCACAATGAAGTATCCACATTTTAGCAAATAAGAATTGTAATTCACTAAATATATAACCGAAAGCATTCAGAGGCTGACTTTCATTTGCCTAAATGTTCATGCTTAGTATTCTATTTCCCACTCCATTACAGTTCAAGAACAACAAATTAAAATACAGAGCAGTGCATTCACATCAACAAAAAGTTTTAAGTGAGAGTAGACAGCATTATAAATCTGAGTAACTCTTACCTAGGTGTATTATATTACTGTAGCATAATATGTAATTTATATTCTTCCCTAATAATATGTTATATTTCAGCAAAATTTCACCTATACAGCCAGACACTGATTTTTAAGTGTGGAATTCAATGTGTTTTGAAAAATATATAAATTCCTGCATAATCAAAATAGTAGAACATTT
>PVIR01020387.1:0-30666 GCA_004026965.1 Petromus typicus
GCATCACTGCAGGTAGGGAGCAATTTAAATTATATAATAATTATTAACCTATAATATTTGCACAAATATGTAGTTCTCAGTTATGAAATAATATACAGGAAGTAGAAGAAATGTGCTTGTTAATATTGAAGTCTACTTTGGTGAGTAAAACACAGTTTTAAAAAGATAGGTCAACTTTTCACATGCCTCAAAGCTTGTGCAACTCAGAGTTGAACTTAGAGGAGAGATTCAGTTCCTTCCGCTTTTATCCTTGCACCACTGTGCATCAGGGCAGAAGGAGCAGCAACGCCTGTCACACTGAACTACTGAGGGTGAGCCCCAGCTCTGAGTGGTCACCGGCAGTGACAATGTCTACAAATCTTACACGTAGCTGCAAATCAAACACCAATTTCTCCGTGTACACAGGGGACAGAAACACAGCCACAAATCTCTGTAGTCAGACTTATCACACAGTTATCACCATTTATAGCAGAATCTTCTACTAAGAATAGCAATAAATATCAATGGTTGAGTATGAAAAACTGTTCTTTCGTACAACTAAGCAAAAGGCTAGCTGCCCATTAATTCTTTTAACATGTAAAGCAACAGACTGTAAAATGTCTATTGCACCCCTTTAGGGATGAACTTGGAAGCCCTTTAGCTTTATAATTATATCTTCTGGCTTTAGAAAGTTTTGAATATGAAAATAATACTTAATGATCAGTGAAGTTTTTGGACTAGTAAATTATTTTAAGAATATGATTTCTTTCTCATATTTAGTGCACTTTTATGAAATTTTTAAAAATATCAAAAAAGCATAATTCAGTGACAGAAAGGGAATAATAAACCTCATAAAGTTGTTTTAATAAAGTTGGTTTATAATCTCAAATCTTGGTTATTGGTCAGAGATTATATAAATTAAGCAAAAGTTTCCTGGTTATTCACAAATCGGAAAATCCCTCACTGAGGAGATCTAGTTCTATCCTGTCATGCCTCCTGCTGAGGCTGAATCTCAGATGAGCAGAGCTATGAGTTAATCTCTCTTATTTTACACTAACTGGAAAGGAGAAATCTTTTCTCAGTTCACTCAAGGGTTGTTTCTGTGTTTCAAAGCTGTAACGTGCTCTGCAAAATAGACATTGTGTTTTGCAGAGAAAATACCTCTGGAATTAATCATTTCCACATCTCCACAAAGACCTTTAGCTACTTCACATGAAGTCATGACGGTTTCTAGGATTTTCTTTAGATATTATTTTTTTTAGTGCCCCTGTGAACACTCCCCTTTTGATGAGGATTTGTGAGTACTCTCTTGGATGAGATCCCTAAGAACCCCACCCATATTCTTCCAAGCCACATATTTATCACCAAAATAAACAAATTTTACACTTCCGGAAAGATTTTTTAGTGAATATCTTCTTAGTTCCTATGCCTTCCATAGGTTTTGGTACAGTGGCAGGTAGGTGGCAGTGTGAAGTGCCATGCACTGTGTTTTGCTGAGGGTTAGCTAATCATCTTCCTAACTGAAATTCTCCTTCAGCTTCCCTATTCCTTTTTTCTTTTTCATAAATTTAGCCTTCATCTCCTCAAATATGTTGCCCTCTGTTTTTTTCTCCATGTTGAAAAATTTCATCAAATACATCCTTCAAAAATAAGTTTTCAAATTCTGTGCAAACAATTCCACAGATTTAAGGGTATAACTTTGTTTTTAATAATGGGGTGCACGTGAATGTCAGAACTGGGAATCCTGTCTCTCTGGGGATGAACCCCTTGAAGAACAAGGCAGCTCTAAAACTGGCATAAATTTTGTATGGATTTGGCCAAATAGTCTGAATTTTCAATTTCTGTTCTCTTTACTTTTCAAGATTTAAATGTTAAATACAATATTCAGGGAAGAAACTAGGCAGTTTAAAGCAGCATGAAAAAATGTTCATTGATGTTGTTAATAAAGCAAAAATATGTCACATAATAATCAGAAACCTGATCAGTTGTCTTTGGCCAATAGGGGAAAAAGCACAAAGGTCAGCAACATCAGGAAAGGGCAGATCTTGGGAAAATCCAAATCCTGAAATTAGGGCCACTGGCTGTTGACTGTAGAAAATCCTTCAAAATGAAACAGGCCATGCAAAAGCTAAAATCAGATCTCTGTCAGCTGCCTGTAGTGTAACCTTCAGTGTACGACCTCCAACTAAATCAGTGCAAGTTTTAAAGTATAAAGAAATACCCCAAAAAGCTCATTCTAGCAGAGTCAGAGTTATAAAATATTGTGTAAAGTAAGAAATTATTTCTCTTTTGGGAAACTAAGCATGAGATAGTTATGCACAGAGTCAAAGCTGATAGAACTGATATTTGTAATCAAATATTTTTTGCAGAAAGTGCTATTATGATTTATTATTTATGCACTTTCCTCCTTAAAAAGTAGGCTCCAATGTCACATTGCCTGGGTACACATAAAAAAAAGATGAGAGAACCTGCTCTATAGTGACCTTTATCTTAATACAATATTACCAGAACACTGGAGAATTTAGTTTTCAAAAAGAGTAAAGAGAAACACAGTTTCAAAGGTTGCATCAGTGAATGGAAAAAAAAAAATCCACACACCCTGTGCAAAAAACATTATTTTTCCATCAGATAATACATGTAGATCAATTTACATTTGAATTTGCTAATCAGAAGAGACTGGAGTATGACATATATTTGCAACTAGGTAGAGTGAGACAGCACAACTAGAAGGCAGGGTGGTCCCCGCACTGTTGGGAAGAGAAGAGCATCCACAGCTGACCATGGTTGGTTGGGATGTGGCTGGGGAAAGAGCAGACAACAGAAATGGGCCGGAAGTGGGAGCTCCATTAGACAGTGATGTGTGTCTTGCCAGCTATCTGAAGAGCACTCTGCATCTCAACTTTGAGCGACCAACTCATTAACAGAAAGTAAACCATTTTAAAGACGTTTTAACTCGTTTGTTTTTTCTGTATGTCCACTTGCTGTCTTTAGTCTAAAGGATTCACCCTGGTGGAAGAAGTGGGTGGTTTTGATGGAAGACTGAGGTGGTTTTGCTTGGTATGCCTGAGCACAGTGTGATAGAAAGCAGCGTGGAGAACAGCTTAGATTCTTCAACCTGAGTTGGAGGCCTGGTTTTTCTGCTTTTCATCTATATTGATATTGGGAAGTTATAGCCTGACAGATTTTTTCTTATCTGTAAAGTAGTGCTAATGAAAGTGTCAGCATCGCGGTGTTGTTATTGTGAAATGGTTCTGTAATAATACACATAAAGCTCTTAGCAGTGTAGAATTAAAATTATTCCTCTTGTTATAAGGGTAGGCAGAGCATGCAGCAGGTCACATGGAGGGGGGTCTTGGTCCAGAGGGCCAAAGGAGGTTTAGTGGAGATGAGATTTAACCAGAGTCTTGAAGTAGTCTAGTAGGACTAACACAGGTGAGCAACACTGACAAGGGTCCTCACTATGGGGAAGTGTAATAAACATGTAGGAAATAAAGGCATGAGAGGCCCTAAAGTGCTTGGAGAGGTCAGTGAGTGGATTCTGGGAAGGTTAAGGAACTCATCATTTATCCTGGAATAGTCTCAAAAGTTTCTATCTTCATAGCCGGCGCTTTTTTTTCCCCTTAACCTCTTAATGTTAATTCTGTATTTTTGGTATGAAATAATCTTTGAAAACAAATCCTATTTAATTGGGTCATTTCTATACACACCAGTCAGCATTTTATTCTCTGTTATTATTCAGGAAGTAAAACAAATTAAATATAATATTAAATATTTTGACCAGTACTCCAGTTTTTCCCATCTAATGTCTATGCATATATATCAAATTTTTCCTGTCTGTTGCCAGGAAAGCATTTTAGTGAGGTCCATTTTTTCATGCCGGTTTCCCTCTTCTCTTCACAGATTTCATGTGTACTCAGGTCTCACATGGCTCCTGTGTTGCTTCTGAGGAATTTTCTTTATATATTTATTATTATTTGGTTGTTGATGTTGTTGCTATGCTCTTGCTATGTAGTCCAGGCTCTCCTTGACCTCACTGTGTAGTTCAAGTGCCTTCAACTCTTGCCTGGCTGAGATGCTCCATCCTGAGCCTCTGAAGCAGAATTTTAATCTCTTCAGATCAAGTTCAATTACTCCCTAAAAAAAGTTTTAATTTTGACTACCGTGAGGACAAAAGTTTTGCTTGATCATGCCTCATACCATACTGATAAGCTTCTGACACTACAGTACCTTGGGAATTACATTAGGACTTGAAAGTCATTTACATAAATTTTATTTGTTCTTTGAGGCAGAGTGACATTCAGGTTGGCCTTGCACTCACTATATGGCCCAAGCTACAGTGAAACTCAGTGTGCTCCTTCTGCCTCAGCCTCCTAAGTGCTGGGATTATAGGCATAAGCCACAATCCCACCTGGTTGGTCATTTATTAATTTTTGATTGCTTTTTTTCTTTTCCTCTTTTTTTAAATTAAAATCTTTATTGGTACATTACATATACACATCATTATTGCACTAAACAATGAGAATTTATACCAGTATATGACATAATTTAATTCTCATTTTTCCCATAGCCCTACCCACCCTCTCTTTCTCTCTTTACATCAATCATCCTTTCCTGTGAGCAGATCTTTTGATGTCAAAATAACCTATCTTCTAATGTAAGTACATCTACAATATCTTGTATAATAAACACCCCAATAAATGCTTATCAGAAAAATTCCCATAAAGAATATTTCACATTTACAACTTTCTTAATAACCAAGTATTTATATTAAAGTTTCATAGCTTTTTAAAAATTATTTATTTTTTCACTGCAAATTGATCTCCCACAGAATCACTTTTATGGCTGATATTTAAAGTTAGTTCATGTGGACAAGAGAAGCATTTGGGGCAGGGGATTTAGCTCAGTGGTTCTGGATTCTGCCTTGCAAGTGCAAGGGCCCAGGTCCGATACACTGTAACCACATACAACAATGCAGGGAGAAGTGACTCATGCCCACCACCAATCAGTACCATATACCAAAGTGCCTGGCACAGTGGCTTATACCTGTAATCCCAGCACTTGGGATGCAGATGCAGGAGGACTACTGAGTTTGAGGCTGAGTTCAGGACCAGCCTAAACTACAAAACACGACCCTGTCTTTAAAAAAAAAAAAAAAGCACTTTAAAATATTAGTATTACTTCATTGAGAGGTTTTTAAATTGAGCCTCCAGTGTAAAACAGGAAAATCCATAGAAGAATCTAGAACATAAAGTAATTCTGGAGCATTACAGTTCAGATGAGTGCCATCATTTATGCACTATGTGACACGTGTCAGTCATAACAATCTTTCTAACCTCAGGTAAGTTATATTTCATTATATATTTTTGACACCTTCTCTCAAAAAAAAGAGAAGCTACTATGGGCTGATTCATAGTCATTACTGGTGTGACTTCACCCTCAAATCTTCCATCCCAGTGATGAATTTGGGGTTGGAATCCAAGTGAATCTGCTAGTACAGCCAAATTGCTCTGAGAAGGCGAATAAATTTTCTTAGTTGAAAACTAGCATTTAGAAACAGGTTAAAACTTGATGGTTTTTGACAAGTTACTCAAACTTTCTTCTTTTTAGTTCTCCATTATTGTTTGTCCTAACAATCTCCAACCATTCTTATGACTAAATTCTTAAAGTTGTATTTCCATTTTTTCTAAACTCATATGTTTAAAAGTTTCATGGCACAAAGTCAAATGGAAAAATCTGTGCACATTAAGAGGTTATATTTTAGCAATGGATATTATAGCAGTTAGATTATAGTAAGGATATGATTAGGAGGGACCAGGGATTCACTTTTTGTTTGCATATCTTGGTAGTGTTTGACATAATAATGCAGTTATTATATTTGTAATAAATTAAATATAAAATAAGAGGAAATTTATAGCAATTTTAGTGTTAATGAAGTTCATACAATCAGAAAAAATCTTCATTAAACACTGATGACTACATGATATAAACCTCAGTGCTCCCACAATACCGATCTTGCATTCGACTGTGTTTATACATGCATGTGAGGGAAGTGTGACACAACTTCTAGACATTTTCTACAAATCATGTGATGCTGATTACTGTATTTATTTTCATTAATATGAAAGTAAATATAGGTTTCTCAACAAAGTAGTTAATAATAAAATATATCAAATATCTTAGCGATCAGAAAGCTATGAGTAAACACAAAATAGAATCCTCTTAACTACTACAGGCTGGCAATAATAATAATGGTACTTTCCTCTCTAGATTGTTCACACCACAAAATTTTACAGCACATGAAACATAAAGGCCTATAATAACATTTAGATCTTAACAAAGTTGATATAATGAGCACAGTTCAAATTTCCATTGAGTTCTAAGGAATCTAGTTAAAATGAATAGATATTCCTGGGGTAAATCAGAACTGGTTTGAATCCATAGCCAGAATGAAATGAATTCAATAAAATGCCAGTACACAGTATTCTAGTGATGGCCAGTTGAAACTTTTTTCCACATACAGACACTTGGACTTATTTGACTCTTGTGGAAAGAAAAACTGACTCATTATTAATAACTAAATATTCTTCTCCCAAATATGAACAGTCACATTGAAAACTAGGTATATTTTCTTGTTATCTGTATAGTGTGGAGCACCTTGTCACAGAACTTGGTCAAGTGAAATGAAAACCTTTTATATGAAGCCATCAGAAGGATGGACTCTCTCAGGTCCAAACTGCCATCACAATTAAAGAGATATTTTGATGTACTAATTCATGCCCTCAGGATCCATATGAGATTTGTAGGCCACTCTAATTAACACTAGCCATTGAAGGGAAGAGAATCCAAGAACAGATAAAAATGAAACAAGACCCAAGAATTAAAACAACAACAACAAAAACAAAAAAACAGAATAAAACAAAAACAACTAAGGCATTCCATATGGGTTGGAAAAAGTCTCTTTGAACAGAATTTGATAAAACTTCAGCACTTCGTGAAATTATCCAAGTAAGGAGCCAGATGGACAGAAAGAATAATGGATCCCGAGTAGGCCCAGGGCTTCTTTTTGCTGGGAAGGTCACAATTCAGGAGTATGTCTCTGCTATAGTTACATTTTCCCATTCTAAACAAACCCTGCAAACCTCAAGTTAAACGGCTCCAAACGCAATCTAACCCAATACAAACACAACAAAACTTGAAAACTAGTTTAATAGACACATAACCTGTAAGCAAACATATTTCTCACTACAAATATTTTATGATATCAGATAAGAAATATTTAGGAACCAAAAAAATGGAAGACATTAATTTAAGAATGTCCAAAATATTTATGAAGGAAAGAAGTTTTTGTGCAGCTCTACAAATACTGAACAACAAACCAACTGGCAATTTATCAATCATAGTACTACTTATACTATCTAGAATCAGGCTGTAAATTGAAAAGAAGTGTTAAAAGTATATAGGTAGCAATACTAACATGATGCAACAATACTAAGCACATTAATATTCAATAAATATGGAGGGTGACTCATACCTTAAATTCCTCCAAGATTTTGTAATTTTTCCCATGATATTCGCAAAAGTTTTTCACTTCTTTGCACTCAGGACAGCATCCATTGTGTTCCACTTTAGTGCACTTTGGGTGAATTTGGGGGCATTCTGGCTGGTCACAAACAGGTCCATCTAGAGCACAGACACAGGGACAGTTGGAATGCCCAGGGAAAAACCGCTCTCCCAACTTGTACACAAAGCCGCTGTCATCCACACACCCTTTCCCTCGATAGTCATCAAAGATCAGATTGTCATTACTGGAGGTCTGGTCACCTTCATCAGCAGGATAGTCTTCATGACTGATGGCAGCAGAGGTGACCAATCCAGGGATGACCAATAGAAGGATGCAAGCTTCATGAATATGAAGAGCCATCCCCCTCCGCAAAGGCTTCTGGATGTGCTCCTAATATTACATATACTCAGCTCCTTCCATGGGAATACAAGAAGGGTAGGCTGAAAATAAATATTTAAAGAAACAATTTGACATATACAAAGAGAATAGAGATTCACTTAAACCCAGGCTGTTCAATTATTTGGGTTTAGTTTGGAAGCTACTTAGACAATAAATAGACTAACTTCAAGCAACTGTCTATACTATCTGATGAAATTTGGAGAACAGATTCTTGGCAGTATATGCATTAAAATTCATCCACTATAGAGCCATTTTACACAGGAACCTCCAGCTTTACATTTTGAATATGAAAGATCTGATTCTGTCTAAATTATAAGAAGTGATTTCACTGTGTTGTAAAAGGTGATTATGAGTAATTACTGACAAGTAGCCCATTAATATTTGTATTCATATCCTCTAATTTTCTTTAAAGCAAAATAGTCTGTGATGACTATATGTTATCATCATTTGTAGCACAACTCAAGAACTCTTGAAAAAGAAATCAATTCTAAAAGAAAGGGAATAAATCAACTTTTCAATGTAAGTTCTAATTGAAATGCAGCCAGCACAAAATCTTTCCCCCTTATTTATTCCTGTAATTGGAGAAAAACAATGGTCTCAACATGAATGACTTGTTTCTGTCAACAAGGATCTGGAGCTTAGAACATAACAAATCACAAATAGCCCAGGTACTCCATTGCAAAGAACAGAGGCAGGTTTAAAATAATAAGTAATACACAATACCTCTATCTATTAAAAAGATTTGTCAAAAAACACTTATTTTCTTGTCCACATGTTTTATTAGGAGGTAAGCTCCTAGTGGGCAGGAAAGATATATCAATAATATTTTAATGGCAACTAGAATCTAGTGCCTGACTATTATTATTTGAACAAGTTACTTCCATGTGCTATATATACCATTCATACAGTTTTGATAAAATAACTTTTGATATGCAGATATATCTGTAGGCAATTTGTGCAAGGATACTATTATAAAACTGTTTCTAAAAGTTCCTTAAAATAGTGATAAGGCATTGCCATTGATAGAAATCATGCCTTAGTAATTGGATTATATTGATTCTTATAACTTCACTGAGTATTAGTACTTGGCATGAAGTGACAGTAGTGGGCTCTTATTTGAATGTTTAGAGTCACCCAGACAAAGGCTCTGGGGTAAACTGTGACTTAAGAAAGTAGAAGATCAGAAAAAGTGTTGTAAAATGTTTCCTTTGTTTAAATGTTATCAGCTTTATCCCAACATCACTAAAATTTTACATAGGATATATTCAGATGTCATTCATTGGCTTATTTTCAAGTCATTTTAAGAACAATGATAAACTATTTTATTTTAGTCAAACATACAGAAATGATCATTTTAAACAAGACAAAGATGCCATCAAAAAACTTGCTAAACTATTACAATTGTATCTTAAGTTGGATATGCAAATTCTAGTAATAGTAAAATGGATGGTAGTATAGTCATGTTCTCTTTTCAGAGAAATATGATAGTAGAATTCCTCTAACATTTTCTGATGTTATAATTCCTTTTGGGTAGGTAGTGGTAAAGGAGATGGATTTCTTTTAAAATATGTCAAAAATAATGAGTCATGACAGAACAAGCAAATGCAAACCTATAATTCTACTTGAGAAGCTGGAAGCTCCCTTTGACAAAGCATTTTTTCTTCCTAAATTACTACAGAGGCCACAAACATAATAGAAGCTTCTGAAAAAAGAATAAATACATTGTGTCGATTAAATTATGCATCTATACATCTCTCACATATTTAGAAAGTTTATCTCAGAAGAAAAGGAAGCTGCTGTGCGTCCTTATAATAGTCAAGTAGTAACTGTCAATGCATGCAAGATAAGACACATAAAATACACATATGATTCTGTTTCAAAGGACACAGACAGCAAATGGTCTCTCTGTAAGCCACAGGTAGGCATTAATGTGTAGGTTGTGACAAAGGTAAACTCAAAGGGAAAAATAGAGGGGTGACACCCACTTTATATAAACATCAAACATGCTTTTATTACATGAAATACATTTTAAAGTGCACATGCAGAAAACAAGAATTTCTTTTTAATATAATAAAGTTCTTAGGCTATTTTTTTGTAAAGCTTTCTTCATGATTGAGCTGCTGGTTTGTGATTTAAGACACTATTCAAAAAATAAATAGAAATGAAATAATCTGTTATCTGAAGATTTTTAACACTGCTAACCTGAAGCTCACTTCCTGGCTAAACTTTCCCTTTCCCCATATTAGTACATATAATTTAAAATAACTGCATCTATTTATTTAAGAAAACAAACATAAGTCATATTCAAAGACATACTTACCTAATCACTCTGTAGGTTAATGGTGTTGTTGCTGGGGTCCCAGACCAATACGAACTAAAAAGTCAGGTATGTTTTAGAAGAACAGCTCCTCTTTAGTCATCCAAAGAATACATTTTCAGGCATGAATTAAAGGCAATCCATTCTCTCTACCTCCCATTTCAAAACACAGTCAAGAAGCAGTCTCCCACCCTTCCAGAGAGAAACACAGCAGACACACATAAGAATATGCTCTGGACCTGTCTTCAGAATTCAACGCAAGAAGCAATTCTGGTTCTGTAGAAATTCAGACCCCAGTAGCAGAATCATATTGAACTTATTTTTAAGATTTCCTTAGATCCTTCTACGAAATTTCCCGGCTGATTATACCTCCTCCACACGAGTTCACTTACACGATGTTTGCTACGGCAGTAGAGGTGATTTGGCTAAGATCAGAGCATCGCAAACAGCCACAACACAGGGGAGCCTAAAGCCCGCTCCGCCGGAAACACCATCAGCATCATCCACAGTACGTTGCTTGAATCCCTTTGCACACACGAGAAAACGCTAACTGTGGAGACGAAGGAGAGGAGCAACTTTAGCTGGGATCCTGCATCACTGAGAGCAGTTCGCAGACTGCTGATGCGGAGCTCGTTCTGCCGGCAGCCGGGAATTCCTCAGCACCACGGACAGCGCCAACAACTGGCTACTGAGCCCAGCCTGGTCGAAATCTCCTCACTGCTTCAGCCGGGCTAGAGCGTTCTCCAGACAGTCGCGCTTCACCCATCAGATGCGTGTGTTAGGAGAGGAAAAGCATTCCGCGCGAGACATTTATTTGCATCGAAATTACAGTCAGAAATTTTAAAAATTGTAATTATACCTAATGCATTCTTGGATGGGCTGCAGAGATGAAAGTTCCAGAAAAGACCTGAATTTAGATTTAAGCCATCTGCAGTCCTTGATTATTATTAATAGATAAAGCATAATCATCGTCAGAGAACCCGTGAGGATGGATGTTCACTGATGCTGTCTGACCCTTTGGTTGCAGAACGACTTTCTCCAGACAACATGATTAAACTTCGGGTCTCCTGCAGATTGGATTTGATTCAAAGAAAAAAAAAAGTAGCAGCGTTACCCTGCAGTTTGTTCCCTAATATTAAAAATCAATCTCCTGTAATTCATCTAGTTTGTCATTAGGCGTCATTGTAAAGCTGTTTCTTCCAAACCCCTGGCAAAGATGCTGGCTCTAAATTCGTATCAAAATGAGAAAGAAAAAAGACTCAGACACAAATGAAAGGGGAAAAGTTATTATTTTTTTTATTGGTAACAGCATGAACACTAAAATGTATGTCTTAATGCATGTATGCTTTTAAAGCAAACAGTAAGTGTTTAAGCAACTACTCGCTGGTTTGGAACGGCACGATGTGTTTGAAGGGAATGTCCTCCGCAGTGGCTCACCCTGCTGACTGCTGGTCAAGACCACAGTCGAATCGTGCCATCAGCGCCTCCGGAAAACAGACTCTCTCCATCGTGAGAAAACACTACCGTGTTTGCCTCACTCTGATGGCCCACCAGCGAGTGAATCTTCCCCGATTTGAGATCTAGCAAATGAATCACCCCGGTGCCACTCGCTTGAGCTAAAACTCGACCTGAGGGAGAGGGAGGAGAGAGAGAGAGAGAGAGAGAGAGAGAGAGAGAGAGACAAAGAGAGAGAGAGAGAGAGAGAGAGAATATCAAAGTTTTATTTCAGCCACAGTTTATAAGCAGTTGTTTGGTTTTACTTGTGATCTAACATCCTCATTTTATAGTCATTAAACACATTAACTATGAACCAGCTCCTGTTCATATAAAAATAATTGCAGTCAAAATCAACACATCATTGATTAGATTATAAAATTTTAGAATGGGAAAATAGTCTAATGTTCTACATGCTTTCTATGCAGAAGTCATCAAATACTTTGCCCTCTTACCTGTATTGATGGCTAATGAATCACTTTTAGAAGATAAAATTGAAAGAAACAAAGCAAGGAATTTTTTTCTTCGAATGAATATGGGAAAAGTTTCAAAAGACTTAGTTCTTAAGATTCATCTATGAGAAAGTATCTGCCTTTATAGACAATAAATCATGTATAATTTATAGAGTCTGTGTATTTCCTTTAACTTATATATCAGTGGTAAATAATTGCTTAAAATTTGAAAAATATATAATGTTGCTGCAAATGTGATAATATTCAGGAGTTCAAAATTTCTTTGGGGTTGAAAAAATAAAATATTTTAATTTCAAAATGAGATTCTAACAAAAAAGAAAGGAAACAAGTTTTATGTATATAGGCGGGTGGTAGGGTGGGTAAGGCTATGGGAAAAAATGAGAATTAAGTTGTGTCTTGTACTCGTACAAATCCCCATTATGGAGTGCAATCATGATGCGTATATGTAATGTACCAATAAAGATTTCAATTAAAAAAAAGAAAAAAATGATTTTTTTTGAGACATGTCTTAATCTGTCCCTGAGGCTGGGTTTGAACTCACTGCTTCTCTCAGGCTGGCCTCAGATTCACGGCAATGTTCCTGCCTCAGCTTTCTAAGTGCTGGGATTATAGGCATGAGCCAGCACACCACACTGGATAGACAATGGGCTTTTTTACTCTAATTCAAATATAAATTCAAATTAAAATACAAAACTGTGTTAAATTAAATTTTTGTTATATAAAATCACTAAATAAAGTGCAGAGTGTTCTCATAATTTTCATACCCTCTATTATTTTAGTGGGTAATGTCTTCAAAGCAAAACCAACTTCAAAGTCCAGTTTAATTCATACTTTTTATTTTAAAAGTCCAGTAATAAACTATAACAGTACTTAGAGACAAAAGCAATAGAATGTTTGCATAAGACAAGTACTTAAGGTAAGTGATATTATTGTTATCCACCGTATCATTTAATCATGGTTAGAAGGCATAACTATCCAGTGTTTAATATCTATTAAACTCTTTCAATGTACTACATATTATATTTGATCTTTGATACGAATGATTTCGTATATTTCTTGCAACAACCAAAAGTCAAGAAAACATTATTAATGCCATGCTGTAGGCAAAGAAAGAGAGATTTGGGAAAACTAAATTGCTCACATAGTACCTTATATACTCAAGGAGTTAATTATAACCACTTCAAACCCATAGAATATGATGGGTTTAACCATCATATTCTCCACATCTGGTTTAATACTGCTCTCCACCATGGCTACGTGATACGTCATGTAAAATAGGATTTGTCCATTTCATAATAAGAATTTGAGAATTATATCATAATAAAATCATAGTAAAATATCAGATTGCACATTATACCCCAAATCATCACAAATATCTCTAAAACAGAGAGGAGTTTTAAAAGTAAAGCTAACCATGATAAATATGGTCTATTTGTGAACCTTGTAACTACTGGGCTTCCTCATCTAGAACAAAGCCTGACACAGCAAAGATCCTTAGGATGGATTAGAGTGTCTAAAGCAGCAGATGTGAATATTTATTATAAACCTTCTTCCACTAAGTCTTTGCTGACAGAGGCGTTACATATGGATTTCACTTCCAGCCTCGCTGCATAGGGAACTGCTATTTGTTACTTGTCTAAGAATCAAAGAACTCATTCTTTTTTATAGTCTTTATACAATACCTGAAAAGGAGTCAATTATGAAATTATTATTATTGTTGTTCTTATCAAATCTAAGCAAAACAAAACAGGACCAAAGCCCATAAACAAAAATAAAATGATTTATCTTTAAACTACTGTGGGTTTTTTGCTGAATTAAAATCTGTAAAATGTCATACTTCTAAATATTTATGAAACTTCTTGGTAGTTTCTGAAATTATTTTTTAACAAAATAAAATAAGATAATGAAACCTGACGAGAGGATTATACAATTAACTTTTAAATTCAAATCTTTATTGGTACATTATATATACACATCATCATCACATTCAGCATTGAGAGGTTGTATGAGTATATGACACAAGTTGATTCTAATTTTTTTCCCATTACCCTACCCATCCTATGACCCCTCACCCCCTATATACAGTTATGGTCACATTTTTCATCAAAACTTTGTACCTGTGCATGATATATCTTGATTCTTATTTTTGGATTATATAATTTAATATCATCATACCTCAGGTGTTTCAGAAACTTGTCTTTGCTAGAACATATTTGAGTCAGTATGTATATAAAGAGGTTTTTAAATTTACTTGAACATTGCATATATATCATAAGTAATATCTAAAATATGCATAAAGTTATAATCATGTCAAACCTTAAAGTACATTAGATTATTATATAGCATCAAATGCCTGACTTTAAGATTAGTTTGCCTGGAGATGAGGGTGATGACCTCTTTTTAGGTGAGAAGATTTTTCAAAATTACTTACCAGAATGTGTCAGTTGCTACCCATATGAGATGGGCATTAAAGAGAGAGAGCATATTGAAGAAGAATTCGCTGTGATCAGGGTAGCATTTCCATACTGTGGAGTGTTTCAGGAGAAGCATATGGGTGTTTTTCTAAATCTCTTGGTGATTGGCAATAAAAAACAAACTACAACACAAACCATTTGTAATCTGGATGGTAGGGTCTAATGATGAATTTAGGAAGAATAGAATATTTATCTGCATCAGACTTGGGTCAGTAGAATGAAAATATAGCAGGAATAAAATTTTAAGTAGTGCAGTGGAGTTTATGTGAAACATGCTAATAATACTCATTTTAAAGGAAATATGGCTCTTGAAAAGTGGGAAATGATAAAAATAGGATAAATTACACTCATTTCTACTTTAAATAGTTTACTACATGCCAGAAAACAAAATATAACCAATAAAATGTTCTACGACATGAAATTTTGAATGATAAAATAATAAATATATTATATATGTTACAAATTTTAAATATATTTTATAAATATATTATATATTATATAAATAAAACTAGATAAAATTTTATCTACCATAGAATATTAATAAGAAAATTTATTCTACTTTATTAATATACTAACTGTACAAATAACACATAGATTAAATAATATACTTAAAACAATAGAGAGGTATAGTTTACAACATTGATTAAAAATTAAAAGTAACCAAAATCGATCTATATTATTGGGATGCTCAAATTTTATAAATATTGGGAAAATAGTAATGAGAATTGTTTAACTATTTAATTGCTATTTTAATGTAAATCACTCATCAATAGTAGTCACCATTGAAGGATATTAAACACTGGATGTGTCTAAAACCATAATTAATTCTTCTTTATATCCACCAAGATTTTAGAATATCTGCTTAATAATTTTTGTTGGCCAAGAGAGTTCAGTGAAGATAACACATATTGCTATCCATGTCAATTAAATGGATGGATTTGTAAATTCCTTTTGGCTTAGGAGACAGCAACTAATTTATTCTAATTTCTATTATTAAACTAATCAACCCTGATAAACTCATGGAGCTATCAAAATTTAGTTCCAAACAAATTTATAACTTTCTTCAGACAATATAGGTTTATGCTTCAATTAACAAAAACATGGTTTAGAAATTCAATCTAAGATATTACTTAAAGTAAGGAGCCAACCGTGGGGCTCCTCGCTCTAATCTCAGGTACTCAGGAGACTAAATCAGGAGAATCATAAGTTTTGAGGCCACCCTGGGCAACTCAGAGAGGATCCCATATCAAAACTTAGAAAAGAAGTGCCCAGACATTCAGGTCAACATTTTCTGAGTTTGAACCCAAACACTCATACAAAGTTAAGCAAAGTAGGGCAGGAGCACAGGGGCTGGAAGGTGCAGCAAGAACAACTAATGTATTACGTAATGTATTATGTAATGTTTCAACTCTTCACAATGAGTGCAATCATTTTGCACTGCACACATACACAGATAAATTTTTAAAAATTTAATAATCTTTAAAAATAGAAAACCCCACAATTACTATTAACAGTTTAGGGTCACTGGCAGCAAAATCCCTTGTTAAAGACTATAGGATAAGATCACCCACAAATATGGAGGGATGCAATTCTATCTAAGTGTAATAATAATTTTGGGTAAGCTAACATAAACAGGAAACTTGTTCTTAATGTTAATGAAATGTGCAAGTAAAACACTAATACTTTTTAAAACCAAAAACAGGGCCAGAGACTTAGCTCAGTGGTTCTAATGCCTGTCTTGCAAGCGCAAGGAGCCGGGTTCAATCGCTGGTAACCACATACAATACTGGGTGTGGAGACTCACGCCCAGCAGCAATCAGCACCACATACCACAGTGCCGGGCGTGGTGGCTCACGCCTGTAATCCCAGCATTCGGGAGGCAGAGGCAGGATGATTGCTCTGATGTGAGTTTGAGGCTGAGCTCAAGGCCAGCCTGAACTACAAAGCAGACACTGTCTCAAAATAAATAAATAAAAAATAAAACCGAAAACACTTTGATAAACTTTAGGTATATACAAGTGTAAAAATTCAATTTTATTTGGAAAACATGTAGAACATACAGCCAAGAGTTACTTTAAAAGTTTCCATACTTGTTCCTCACCTAAACAAATCCTCCTGAAGGTCAGCAGCTCTGCATATTGCCTATTATTAGTTTTAGTAGTCATAAGACTTGGCAAAGTCAGTGCTTCTTACAACTTAACATGTGGAGATACAGACTGCTATAAATAAAGAGTAAATAGATCCTTATAATATGAAAGTATTGAGCTTGTTTGTCATTTAGGTCTAGTGAAATGAACTAGTAGTAGGTCACTATTGAAGAAACTGTCTACAACTCTATATTTTCTAATGTATTCCATATCCAGCTATGTGAAATACATATTCTATCTTTTTGTCAAATACAAAAAGAGGTAGAGGTCAACCTGGGATTTGAATAGAATCTTTGTCATTCAGAAAGTCTTGCTTCATTTACTGGCTTTAGAGTTTCTTTCATAAATTAACACTTAGATTAAGGACATTCTGGGTCCTCTTTGAATATGCCATTAAATTTCCTACATAGATAAACTCTTAAATTTACTGTTAATAATCTCTTAATTGTTTCATTCAGTATTGACTTTACTACTTTATGATAGTGTGAAACTAAAACATGAATGTATTTTCAGGCATTATTTTTCATATATAATTGTTAATCCTTAAATACATACATACTATTGTATACACTGTATATTCTACAAGTTGTACCTAAGGATTGAGAACTAATAAAAGAACTAAGTATACATCACTTCTCACATCTCCAGTTAAACTAACACTCTGATTCTCCCACATGTGTGTGTGTGTGTGTGTGTGTGTGTGTGTGTGTGTAACCAGGAATTGAACTCAGGACTCTGGGCTTGCCAGCAGAAATGGAGCCACTGAGATAAATCCTCCTCCCTCCCCCATGTCTATTATGAATACTATATCTCTCCATAAATTTCACTTTTCATTTTGTTGTCTCTACACTCAGCCTCAGTTCTATCCATTCTTGGTAATGCTCTGTAATTCACCCATGTATTTCCAAATATGATGTACAAAATATTAAAGTCTTCATTTTTAGAGGCCAGGGCCACTGAAATTATTCACAAATGATCTTTTGTTTCCATTAAAAAACTTTTAAATTTACTTATATTGATTTCTCAGGATTTCTTTAGTTCTTTTATTTCTATTCTAAAATACCTTAATAGAAACAGAACAAAAGCAACTACAAACACAAGAAACAGAAACAAACCAACTACAAGAGGCCATTTACATCTTTAGCAATCTACTTCAGCTCAGCTATCTCATTCCCAAATGAAACGCGTGGGGAAGAAATGCTGCGGTTGTAGACTCTAGCTAAAAGTAGGTCTTTGAGTCCTACATTGACGTTCTTTTTTACTAATTTTGTTGACACTGAATGGTGTCCAAGCCTTTTAGCAAGGATTTTAAGATCCTTATACTAAATCTGCGCTTTCTCATTCAAGTACAGTCTTACCTGAACCCTGTGTCCTCCATTAATTTCCTTTCATTTCTTTAATATATATTTTCATTTCCCCACCTTTGCATTGTTTCTTATGTTATTTCATTTGGTGGATATTTTTCTTCACTGTCTCTTTAGTTCCTGACCATATCTTCCTAACAAAAGCATATCCATCTATTAAATCCCAATTCAAAATTATTTTCTTCACTATCTGGGCAAAAGTCATCCCTAGGAGAAAAACTGCCCTCTTTTAAACATTTATTGCACTTTATTTACACCAATCATGTGATCCTAAGATTTCATCAAAAAAAGTTATTTATGTGCTTATTTTAAGTTCTCAAGTCAGAGGTGGTGCTCTGCCATATATTTTTGCGTGCACATATATGACATTAAATTTGCATGTATATGGTATATTGGCAATCAGGCTATTAGAATAAGTACTCAGCAGATATTAACAGTTGTTATAACTATCTTTGCCAAGCACTGTCCTAAATTCTTCACATACTGTATCTCATTTTATACCTATCACACCTTATAGTCTTATGCTTTGTCTCTTATAACAGGCACAATGCACATGCAGCTTCTGAGACTTGAAATGCGATTGTCACCGCTAAAATGTGCTGTGATTGTGAGATGCTCAACAGATTTAGAAGACTGATTAGGAACAAGATGTGTAAAATCTATCCTTAATGACTTTATATTGATTACATCTTGAGATGATATACCTTTAGATGACATGAAATAAAATAGATTCTGATATATAGTTTAATATATAAAATATATATATATTAATTTCACTTTTAAAATAGGGCTGGTATGATATTTATTGTTATATGGGTTAACATTACATTTCTACTGACAGTTATTGTGCACACACTGCTTTCCAGTGGAGGAACATGAGGTTAAGAGATTAAAGCAATTTTTCCAGAACCCCACAGCTGATGGGTACTGGAATCTGGGTTTGGGGTTCACATGACTCCAAAACTCATGGTCTCCTCAGTGCTGCACTCTACTACCATGAGGTGGATTTGTGTTGACGGACCTGGCACCACCTTGCTCAGGGTGTGTAACCACCCTGAGTGTGGTGCAGCATGGCTACTGCAGACATCTTAGGTCACAGCTCTAGTTTCTAGCAGAATCCAAGCACGGTCCTAGTCTTTTCAGACAAACATCTACTGAAGTATGAGAACTATTGCAAAAATTCCATTCTGTCTTGACTCTAATGGGATTTATGAACTCCAGGAATCTCACTGTACAATTAACATCCTGTGAATAAGTGAAGTACTTTGGGGGGGGCACTTTTAGTCTTTAGAGCTGGAAAACCTATCTGGGGTCCCAGAATTAAACAGAAGCTTCTTAAGCAGATCAGACAGCTCCACATCTCTATAAATGTTTTTGTGTTGATATATAGCAAACTATCATCTCATTTTTCCTCTATGAAAACAGATGTGTATCATCCTCCTGATGCTTATTATGCTGTTAACACCAATAGACATCCCTTCCAAACTCAACCAAAGAGTCGAATAAAATGAACATATTTACTCACCTGCTCTGTACTAATAGCTCTTAAGAAGAGAACGAGTTCTTGTGTTCTTAAAAGTTTTCAACTTAAATCTACTTTTGCATGAAACGTTCCTGAACTAAGACAAGTCAAAATTGATTAGTTCAAGTGATAAAGTAAAATGATCTAAGGTAACAGCACTGGATCTCAGTTTTCAGAATGACAGTTCTGAGTAACAAGTGTCCCTGAGATACAGGAAACTTTTGATGAAATGTAAGTTTTAAGAAGGTATTTGTTCGCCGGGCATGGTGGCTCACGCCTGTAATCCCAGCACTCGGGAGGCAGAGGCAGGAGGACTGATGTGATGTGAGTTTGAGGCTGAGCTCAGGGCCAGCCTGAACCACAAAGTGAGACCCTGTCTCAAAAAACCTTAAAAAAAAAAAAAAAAGAAGGTATTTGTTCAGCAAGCTTTTGATGGCAGTATCCTCATTGGCCAATGTTATAACATGTTGTAACAGCAAATGCAGAGAAGGAAAACAGAAGATGCCAGATATGAAGTTACTAAATTATGTTGGCATGGGTCTGATATTTTGTTACTAGAGGAGTGTTTCACAATACAGTTGATGTCTCAAGAGTTAAGAGCTAAACTACCTCAGAAAACTCTTTTGTTAGTCAGTAACATTTCCTCAGTGAGTTGCCATTGGTTAGGTGCTGGGAGCCAAGGTACCTGTGGATGTTCACACGGAAGGGGTCAAAGGTGAGAAAGCCTTTCTTAGTGAGTCTTATTCATGCTATACGCATTGGAACTTAAATTCTCTCTCTCTCTCTTTTTTTACTTTTGAAAATTAACTTCAATTCCTATCTTTCTCATTACTCTATATCTAGATATATATCACTACATATATTATCAAAGAGGTTCCAAAATGCATTTATATGTTGGAACATGTTTCAAAATTTAAATTTGGGTAGCAATATTATGAACCAACAGTTGACTAAAACTATAATCTGTTATTTGTAGCAGGAGGATGAAGTCATTTGTATTAATTGCTCTATTTTCATGAACAGTTTTCTGACATAAGAAATGGAAGCATATTCAAACTTTTAGGCTTTGTATAAATGATGAAATGTGAATAGAGTACATCATTACAATTTTCATTATAATAGCTTTAATGATTTCTTATGATTATTTATACTTTAGTTAAAATTTGAGTAAAACATTTACCCCAAAAAGAGAAATGCCCATTGTATATTTTATTCAAATTAGCCTCATACACAGATAACAAATTTGTTTATTATACATGAGTGGACACTATGCTATATATGAAATAACATATCAGAAAGGGGAAGACAGACTTTGATCAATAAAGAAATGATTTTTATACACATCAGAACCAATTTGAAGCAATTCTCTCGATCGATACAGATAGGCAGAAATGCTTCTCAGCATTTATTACCTGTGGAGAGTGTTATTGATTAATTGTATTGATTTTTTTGAATGCATGTGGAGTGGCATCTGTTGTTTCCTTAAAAGATGCCTCAAAATTAAAAGTATCAAGAAACTACTTAAGCTTTGAAGATTTGCATTAATGGCCCAACCTAGGTCGTTACTCAGAATTTCAAAACACCATTGAAGGAGATGTGAAATGTGATTTATTTTATTCCACTGCTAATCAATATAATACTTTCATTAAAAAAAAGTGTTACTTAGGAATGTAACTTGGCTATGTCCCAGTAACAATTTATAAACTTTTGCAGGATATTTTTATTATGTATATTCTTGCTAAGAGGCTTAATATTTCTCTTGTAAATAATACTTCTTGAATAAAGGTTATTTGAAGTCCAACTATAAACTTAGACTGAAAACAGATTCAAAATTCCTCATGGTACAAATCATGTGATAAAAATGACATTAAAGAGGGCAGAGAAATTTTCAAACTCTTACTTTAGGACTATGGCCCAGGAGACACGTTTGTCTTACTTATAATGTGTGTGCTTAACAGATAAAATAAACAGCTGCTGAGGATACAAGTACCTTTGTGTACACTTCCTGTGAAATGTTATTCATTCTATTCCAGTAACTTTGTTCCACAAAGAAGCTTTTGTACATTTTCCTATCATAAATAGTAATCAAACAAATACAGAAAACATTTTTTTGTTGTTTTTTCAGTGAAATCTACATCTTGCTTAGAAAGGCAATTCTTTTATACTCTACTAATTCCTAAAGTGCAACAGGTGAATCAATCAAAAAATTAAAGCCTCCTTTTCTGAAGACACCATTTTTGGCCTGACCATGTATAATTTTCAAAATATTTTCCCCTAATTAGGAAAACATGAATGACTGGACTCTGAACAGGTGCTTTCCTGTATAAGTTGTCCTCTGAATATCACAGAAGTCCCTTGTGAGATGCACCTAAAGTCCTAAAACTGTTCCAACTAATTATTGAATCTATTTGAAATATCAACAGCCACCTGCTTTCATTAAGCAATCCTTGTGGACCTGTCTCCTAACTTGGTTCTCACCTATGCAGATGATCAATGTTGGGATAATATTTAGTCAGGGCCCCATGCACCTGGAACCTTCCAAACACTTGAAAAAGCTTTTACTGTTATCAGGGGAATTTTGGTTCAGTTTGAGGACAAGATCAATTATGGCAAAGTACAATTCAGAGAAAATCATAAGCAAAAATAGAGCTTCCAAATTGTTTCTAAATTGAGAAAATTTGAAAACATTTCTATTTTGTACCCAAAATGTAATTTATCTTATGAAGTAATAAAATCACTTGTGGTATTTCTCTTATTTTACTATTTAAACTATAACAATTTACATTTTAAGGCTCTAAAGTCAGCATTGTAATATTTCCAAAGTTTTTCTCTTGATGTCAAGACTAGTGTCAAAATTAACTTCACTATAAAAGAATTCCCTTCTTTGCACGTGGAGGTTTTTCTGTGGGGAAGAAAATACTGTCAATTTCTGTTACTTAATGCTGAGGTGTTGGTGAATTATTAATAATCGTCTCCTTCTTTTTATGGCTTCTTCCTTTAGTACCCCATGGCAACACTGTCTCTTGGCTAAGCAATAAATTAGCATCACTATATTAGTAATAGTGATAGGAAAAAGAATCTGATAAAATAATTATAGCTAAGATGGCATTTTACTGTTTTCAGAGTTGAAATTACCTCTTATCCAATTAGTGCATGGCCCAAACCCTGGGAAACACACAAAGTAGACACACACACACACACACACACGCTACACAAGAAGAAAATGATAGCTGCAGTGTCAAATGTAAAAGTCTTATGTGAATTGGGGTGGTTAAATTAGTTAAATACAGTACAATCTGAGACTTTAAAGGAAATATTAATCTCTGAAATCCTAGAGAGAATACCTTTAAATTCTAAATCTTGCATTCTTTTCCTTGGGGAAGATCTACAGATGTGAAATATAATGGATGTCTTACCTATAAGATGCTTTGAAGTGGTTGGTAATGAAGGACAGAACAACTAGTTTCCATTTATTGAGTATTTCCTATTTTTCCTAAATATTTTAAATTGACTATATTATGTGATTCTTAGAATAAGATGTAAAAGAAACATTATTTTCATGTAGTTGAGGAAGAGATTGAATGACAGAGGAATAAAGCAACTTTATCAAGGTAATACAGTTAGTGTTCAACAGTGATGTCAATCCAGATTGTCTATAAAGGACTCTATCCAGCAGCATGGAGGGAAACGATAGGGGTTTATGCCAGAAAGCTCAGCTGATTTGGATGCTACATGAAAGAATAAACAAATTTACATTAACTCCTAAGTCTGTGAACACATCTTTACAGAAATCTGAAGTAACATTTTATATATTAGAATCTGATGGCCTGGCTTTATACTTCATGGAAAACTTAAAACAAAATTAGTTTGCTTCCATTCATCTTCTATCCATCATGCACTTATTCTTATCTCTAAGATTATTATCTCTGTTATTTCTCTTGGATCACATGGGCTTTTGCTAAAAGTGAGTAGCCAATTTGAGATTAAGGACCCTGATGAGTAATTGGGATTAAAGTAATGAGGAAGACAGGCTTTAGATATACACATGAGGCATAAATGGCAAAGTTAACATTGCAATTATTAGGAAAAAAATAGAGTTTGACTCATCTGAATAGAGGAACTATTAGTCAGGACATTTTCACTTGCAAGTGAAAGAAAGTCAGTTCAGTATGGCAAGAGAAAAAGTAGTTTAAAAAATGTGTTCATAACACAGAACAGGTTGGCTGTTGTTAGGAGCATCCCCTCCTCCTGTCTGTCTTCCACGCTGAGAGTTCATTCTTGGTGAACCCTCTCTACTGCATGGTTCCAGCAAGTCCAGGTTCACAGCTTCCCAAGTTGTTGGGTCAACACCACTCTTAACTTCCTAGCTTAGATTCTGTGTTCATCTTTGAACCAAGATGGTGGCTGGAAGGTGGAAGGGTGTGCTTGAGTTCCCAGCAGAGAATGCCAAGTACATGATAGTCATTCAAGTGGAGATAAAAATACAGTTATTGCAGACTGGACACTTGGCATGAAAACAAAACCAACTTAGGTAACGATTGCAGATGTACAATTCAGTTTTCATGTTGGAGTAGAAAACAAATAAAACACACTACAATGTAAGTCATGGATGTAGGGCTTTACCTTCTATTATTTTTCTTTTTGGCAATCCACCTCATCACATCATATTTCTTCTAAAACACTCCTATACAAACCAGAGATAATAATACATGGTTGTAATTCCAGAGCTTTGGGAGGATGAGGCAAGAGGGTTTTAAATCTGAACCCTGCCTGGGTAGTTTAGCAATTTACCAAATTAACAAGACTCTATCTAAAAAGAAAAACAAATTAAGGTCTGAAGATATATCTCAATGTGAAGACCTCAAGTTCAATCTCTAGTAACAACAAAACAAAACATTCCACCAAACAAACAAACAAACAAACAAAAATGGTTTATGCAAATAAACTGCATTTGGACTACTTATAAAAAATCTGCACAATTATATTTGTAAAATGATTTTGTCAGTGTTTGGGGTCTCTTGATTCATAATGGGCTATTAGATACAAAACCTTTCCAATGACAAATTACAGGAAAAGCAGAGGTGAGGTGTGAATTACAATTGCAAAGCAACAGAAAGAGCTTAAGCAACCATGCGAGAAGCAAACTACACTAAGAAAAGAAAAAAAAAACCAGTTCATATAGTTCTATGGTATATACATTAACTAAATATTAATGGTTATTAATATCCAAGAGGCATTAATATACTAAAGTATATCATCCCAAAGAAATACCATCCCAGCAAGTTATATTGAACTTGCTTTATTAAACAAAATAAAATAAAATCTTTGAAATTAGGAATGTATTTCAAAAGTTTTATAGTGTTATTCTAATGATCCTAATATCATATCTTAGGTTTCACTGAAAATCTTTCACATTGAAAAAATCTTGATGTGATTCTGTGAAAAACTTTGAATTTTAAAACAACTTTATTTCAACTATTTCTAAAACAGACAGGTCATTTGAAAATTGAAATAATAAACATAACCAAATTGTCAAAGGTAACTTTAGGAAGTCATTATCTTAAACTACATGATTTTTTTGTAGTTAATTAACATTCAAACTTAAAAATAAATTCTTTGGAAACTCAGAAACTTAAAATAACACACACAAATGTAGTTGGATGGGGTGAATGGAACAAAATTGACAAAATGTTATGAGTTGTTAGATGCATGATAAGGAATTGGGTCATTTTACTATTTCCACTTTTTAAAATGTGTGGAAAATAATAAAATTAAAAATATTAAACATATGATAAAATCAACAATATGATTATGCAATTATTTTTATATTTAGAAGTAAAAATATTTAATTACTATGAGAGAAGTCAAAGTGTTCTGGAGTTGGATACATGTACAATGTGTTTAAGTAATTCTGCTAAGCACTCACAGAGCCAAATAGTGATAACTGAAGATATTAAATATGATAATGTCTGAGAAAAAGAAACCAGACAGCTTCATTAAAGTCAACAGTTTGTACTCTGAAAAAGATACTGATAAGAGAATGCAAAGCCTGATAAAAGAATGGAAATATTTACTATAGACATATGTGACAAAGGATGATTAATCCAGAATATATAAACAACTCTAAAACTGAAGAGAACAGGCTGACTACAAGTGAATGTGATACTTTAACCAAATAAGCTATAGACATGGTTAATGATTTATGAAATCATGCTCTCCATTCCATAGCATTAGAGAAATAATATTAATAACATAGTATGCCACACCTATTACAATGGCCCAAATCCAGAATACAGAGAAGAATAAAAGTTGAGGAGGATTCAGAATATTTTCATACATTTCTAATGGGACTACAAATGGCCACTTTGGTAATCACCCTGTTAGTTTCTTACAAAAGCAAGTACACTCTTTCCAAATACTCCAGCAATCAAATCATATCTCTTGTTATATCTAACCTACAGAGTTGAGGATGTTTCTCTATACAAAACCAACTGAAGAGCATTTAGAGCAGATTAATTCACTATTGCCCAAACCTAGAAGCAAACAAGATGTCCTTCAGTATGTGAATGAATAAACCTGGGACATCTAAGTAGTGAAATATTACTTAGTGCTAAAGAAGAATGAGGTTAAAAAAAGAAAAACTAGTGAAAAGACTCAGAAGAAACTTAGCTGTACGTAATTAAGTGAAAGGAAGCCAATCTGAGAAGGTTATAAACTGTGAGATTCTATCTATGCGACATTCTGGAAAAGGCAAAACTTTGGAGACAGTAAAGAGGTCAGTGTTGTACTTTGTTGTTTACTAATGGCCAGAAATGTTGAGTGATGTTTCATGTATTTATTGGCCATTTGTACTTCTTTTTCTGAGAAATGGCTATTCATTTTAGGAACCCATTTACCGATGGGGCTTTTCATTTGGGGGGAGTCTAATATTTTAAATGCTTTATGTGTTCCAGATATTATTTCTCTGTCTGTCTAAGGAATACTTGGCAGAATTATTGTCTATTCTGCAGCTTATCTCGTCACTCTATTGGTTATTTCTTTTGCTGTGTAGAAGCTTTTAAACTTGATGTGATCTCTTTTTTTTTTGTTGTCGTTGTTGATTCTGGATGCTATTACTTGTGCAATTGAGGTTCTGTTCAGAAAGTCCTCGCTCGACTTACGTCCTCCAGAATTTTACCTGTTTTATCTTCCAGCAGATGAAGTGCTTCTGCAGAAAGAAGAGCTATCACTAAGGAATCAAATAACAAATGGTGACAGGCTGCAGGAGAGAGGAATCCTTTTGCACTGTTGGTGCAAATGGAAACTAGTACAACATTACTGAAATCAATATGAAGATTCCTTAAATAACTAGAAATAGTAATTCTGTTCTACTCAGCTATTCCCCCACTTCTAAGTGTCTTTTTGAAAGAATTAAAGACACTGTATTACAGTAACACATACATACACTTGTTTATAACAGCACAACTCATAACAGGTAAATCTTGGAAATGGCTTATTTGTCCATCAACAAGGACTAGTCTGCCATAACGAATGATAACTCTGAGTTATTTGTAGGAAAATAGATACCTGAGACCATAAAGTTGACTGAAATAAATAAGACAAAGAAGTTTGAATATCACATGCCTTCTCTTCTCTGAGAGACTTGGAATATAAACAAAAGAGCAAAATAAAAGATGGAAACAATGAGACAGGTGTTTTGCACAAGGGAAGGAGACTAAAACATTAAGGGAGGTGGGAAGGAGAGAGGGTGTGGGCATGAACAAAGAATGCAGAAATTTTATGTCCATATACCAACTCCCCACGAAGAATGGACTCCCTATGTACTCCAAACATATACTAACAGACACAGGAAACAGTGAAAATACAAGAAAGCAAAGGTCAATGGTTGCCAGGGTTTGGGATGAGAAAGGTGGACACACACAGCACAGGGAATTGTTACTGGACTAAGGTGCTCTGCACACTGTAATGGTGATATGTCTCATTCCATTCACAGTCATGGGAAGCACACTACCAAGAGGGAATCTATAAACTACAGACTTCTGCTGACAACGTGGTGGCCACCAGATGGAATAAACTTGTCACTGTGGTGTTGGAGGCTAGCAGGGGGAGGCTGTGTGTGTGAGGGCACAGGATGGATGCTGTAAATGTCTGTTCTTCCTCTCAGTTTTGTAAGGAACCTAAAATCTTTCTAAGGAGATGAGGGCTCTAGAAAAACAAAAACAGAGAAATAAGATCTTGGAACCAAGATGAGGCTAATAGCTAATTTTCAATAGTAATTAAAAATAAAACATGTGTCACTTAAGATGAAGTTTTCCAAAGTGCTGAAAATAGGTAAAATCTCATTAAGTTTCTCTATTCTTGTACTTATTTGGAGTCCATATTAAAAATATAGTATTTTCTCTAAATTATGATGTACACCATAGGATTTGAAACAGGTAAAATATTCAAATGTGTACATTAGAGACAGAGACAGAGAGAGAGCGTGATTACTGAGATGAGGCTTCTACAATAGAAATGAAATTAATACGAAGAGTTTCATTAAAATAACCCTATCCATCATAGCCAGAAAGCAAACTGAAAGCACAAAATACATTTCCTGGCTCACTTTCTATGAATTGGCCAATGGTGGTGCCGAAATACATGAGATAATCGCTCCATCATCTACTTTGTATTGATTATATAGTTCTGGTGGTTCATTTTCTGTGATAGGAGAGGGATCTCTTTTTAAAAAAGGAAACTTGACATGAGTTGAGCATTTTAAAGTGGAATCTCTTTATAATGTATATATAAAATGTACCAATAAAGAATTCAATAAAATAGCATAATATTAGCCTTTTAAAATTTTTTTTGCAAAACTAATACCATGATATGTTTCTTTTTCTGAAAATTAATCAATAACTTCACTATTTTCTATTTATAACCTTTTGTTAGTTTTGGTTTGTTTGTTTTTAATGAGTGCTGTAATGCATAAAGGATCTAAGTAATTTTGAAGTCACTGAAATGCAAAGTATTTTATCCCATATGGTGTATTTCATTCCATGCATGTAATAAATGTGCATTTTGATGTAAATGTTCTTAAATGACCCTAAATGATATCTATGGCAACTGATATACAAAATTGTTTTGTTATGTTGGTTAAAATATTTATGGAAATTATATTAAATATTTATAGAAAATATTTATAGAAATATTTTAATGCTTCTTTTTTTCTTTACTCAGGATTGAACTCATCACCTTGCACTAACAAGGCAGCTGGTGGCACCACTGAGCTAAATCACCGGCCTGATTTTACTGTTTTCTTAGGCCTGAAATGCTCATTTCTATCTATTCCACACCTAGTGAAGTCACTAGCTTACCTTTTTTGCTTACTCTTAGCAAACTAGTCAAAGTAAAAAAAAAAAAAAAAAAAAAAAATTTTAAAACATTAGAGATGGTTTGAACCACATTTCTGATCATGCAGAGGACAAAGCAGAAAAAATCAGATCTTGACCATTTCCTCGGGAACAGGAGATGAACAGCAAAGGGAACTCGAGGGGCACTACCACAGCAGTGCAGCCATCCCAGGCCCAGGCTGCCCGTGTGCTCTCTGAGATCATGAAAATATCCTTGCACTAATCTAAAAACAGAAGATTAGGAGATGGTATCCTACATGATTTTTGTATTGTAATTTAATTTTATTTCTTACTTGATGAAATATATGATATGGTTTAAGAAATCAATAAATCCTATGGACCTACAATAAAAAATGACTTTTGCCCTAAACCTTGAACCACCACCAGGCACATTCCCAAAAGTACCCACTTGGAATCCCTTTAGGTTCTTCCTTTGCTGTCAGTGCATTACAGCTTTGGTACTTAAATGTGCCATCCTTATCCTTCTTAAATGTAATAGTTACATTTTGATCAATAAGTAGTGCCAATCTTCTTACCTCTATTCTATACAGTAAATGATGTGATCTAACTTCTTAAAGATGTTGTAATTTTCACAAGGCCCCCCAAAATATTAATTCAAATGAAAAAGATGAAGCCCCTGAATATTATTTTTCCTTAACGGTTGCACTCTAATAAATAGTTGACTTGTATTTGTGTCACTGACCGGTTTATTCCACTAAATCTTTCTAAAGATGATGTCAATCTTTTGGAGGTAAAAGGTGACAGAACTTGAAGAAAATGCCTTGTGTCCTGCAGTTAGAAGGTAGTAGGGTTAAGATTTACATCCAGGAAGTTTGGTCCCCAAGTTTCTGTTCTATCCACACACGGATAGTTTGTTTAAACTCTGGCCCAGGCTTTGGGATTTTTAATGTAATCACAGTGCCCTCTATAGGCCTTAAGACTCCCCAAGAACTATTATATTCAACATCACAGGTACAGCACCTAATCCAGGGCCTGGCAGATGCCTGAACATCCTCAGCACATCTCTAGACTTTATTCTGCCCTTACTTCCAGCCTCCTTTCTCATAAAAATAAAGATTCTCTCTCTCTCTCTCTTTTTTTTGCTTATCATTTTCAGAAATGGGGTTGTATCTTTTGCCACGCCTTCTATAGACTGACAGCTCAAATTTGGAGCAGTATTTAAGATGTAGTTTTACTCTGATCTGCCTCTTTATTTAGAACTGTGCTTCTGGTAATTCTCCCATTGAGTGCACCTATCCCATCAACTTGGACATTAGTACTATGACCAACTCAACTCTCGAGAACCAGCGCTGTGTTCCCTGACCATCACTTCCCTTCCTTCCTCTTTTTTTTTTTTTTTTTTAGGTTTTTGGAGACAGGGTCTCGCTTTGTGGTTCAGGCTGGCCCTGAGCTCAGCCTCAAACTCACATCACAGCAATCCTCCTGCCTCTGCCTCCCGAGTGCTGGGATTACAGGCGTGAGCCACCATGCCCGGCACTGTGGTATGTGGTACTGGTTGCTGCTGGGTGTGGGTCTCCACACCC